>JAKSZT010054325.1:1336680-1359917 GCA_026826555.1 Tolypeutes matacus | reverse complement strand
GATTTCTCAGGGCTTTCTATGTATAGGATCATGTCATCTGCAAATAATGAAATTTTTACTTCTTTTCCAATCTGGATGCCTTTTATGTCCTTTTCTTGTCTCAGTGCTCGTGCAAGTACTTCTAAGACAATGTTAAATAGGAGTGGTGATAGTGGGCATCCTTGTCTTGTTCCCGATCTCAGAGGGAAGGCTTTTAGGAGTTCACCGTTGAAAATGATGTTAGCTTTGGGTTTTTCATATATACCCTTTATCCTATCTTTTGTAGTGTTTTTATGAGGAAAGAGTGCTGTATTTTGTCGAATGCTTTTTCTGCATCTATAGAGATTATCATGTGATTTTTTTCTTTAAATCTGTTTATGTGGTGTATTACATTGATTGATTTTCTTATATTGAACCATCCTTGCATACCTGGGATGAAACCCACTTGGTCATGGTGTATAATCCTTTTGATATGTTGTTGAATGCGATTAGTAATTGTAAAAACCTCATGACTGGCCCTACCTGTACCCCCTTATCCTGTTTAACAACTTTGAAGTCTTATGATCACTATACAGCCCCCTAATGTTTATTGATGAAGGAACTTGAGTTAGCCCAGAACTAATCCACCCAATTCCTAAACTATCTTATTAGGTAAAGCTAGATCTCACCCAAATTGACCTGGCTGACAAGTTTAAACTTTAATCTATAATTGACCTATACCTCATTATAATACTAAAAATCACACCAATCATCATTAAGGCCACCATTTTCTTACATACGTTCTGTGACTAGGCATGCCATCAATTCTGCTCATGCTCAATAATGAGATCATCTCTAACTTCGTCATCTCAAGCCACTGTACTCATTAGCATATCCTGTCTTTAGATACTATAAAACCATCAGAATTACTGCAGAATTAGAGACAGATTTTAGGCCAACTGGCCATCTAATCTCCTATTTGTGCTTAGTGGCAAACTTTCTATTCAAAACCCTGGTGTCTCAAGAATTGATCATTTTAGTGCATCAGGCAGAGCATACCCATTTTGATAAGTAACAATTTCAAATTTCAAAATACCGAGAGGGAGTTTAGAGAGGAAGTAGGGTTTTTTGGTTTTTTTTTTTTTTTTTTTTTGGCTCTGGGGGCTCCCCAGGGCTTTCTCTATATAATCTTATCAATATTAAATGCTCCAGCCTAGAAGTTACATACTTTAACTTTACCTCTGCACATTTCATGGACCAAAGCAAGTCATGTGGCCACTTCTAACTTCAAGGGAATTGGGAAGTTCAGTCTTACTAGTGTCTGGAAAAAGGAGAACTGGAAATATTGAAGAGCAGTGATTACAATAAATATACCCAGTATTTTCCAGGAAGGAAAATTAATTTGTTCAGAAACCTAAGAGTTATTAACTGTCTCAGTTTGCCACAGGGCTGCCAATGTAAAGTACCAGAACTGTCTTGGCTTTTATAATGGGAATTTTATTAGGGGAAAACTGTACAGTTCCAAGGCTGCAAAATGTCCAAAGCAAGGCACCATCAGAGATGCTTTCTCACCAAAGTCAGCTACTGGTGGTCCTGGCATCCTGCCACTGGCAAGACGAGAGCAGATGATCTCAGCTGAGGTCCCTGCCTTCCCCTCAAGGCTCGCTGTCTACCAGAGTTTAGCTGTGGATGATCACGCATATGGCAGGGCTTGTCTGCTCAGCCTTAAGCTGCTCTGTGGGCCCAGCCCCTTGGGGGCATCTTTCTGTGCCTCTATGTTCTACTGATTCCAGACTCTGGGACCTCTCTCAGCCTCTTGGGGCTTTTCTGTTTTCTTGTAGTCCTCTCACATGACAGGCTCAAAATGCAGCTTCCCTTCTACGGTTTAGGACAGCAGGTGAAGGCTGCACACCACCCAGAGGAGAGAGGGACAGAAGAGGGAAATCGCGACAACGGAACCGTGAGTTGGAAAGTAGCAGCTTCTGCTGCTGCCGGCACCCTCCCCCACACTCTTCAGAATTTTCGGGCCTCTGAGCCTGCAACCACAGACAAAGAGGGTTCCAGGGATCTACCACTCCCGGAAAGGAGAGAGAGATGGACACAGCCTTAGGCTGACTCAGGTTCTGACCTGTAAATTTGGGCTGCGGAGCCCCATGGACACTTCCACACCACGGTTTGCCCTGGGAGCCTAGGAAGGACTAGAGAAATCCGACCCTCGTAACCTCCCTCTCTTTTAGCCTGGACTAATTGTTGGGACTCCATGGGAGAGGGGAGAGAGAGCCTGGGGCTGACCCTTCTTTTGACTCCCAGGTTTGGTCTGCCCTGTGCCGGGTGAGGCTGCCCCCTTGTTTGCCTTGGAGCCTGCAAGGGGCTAAAGATATACAAACCTCCCAATCTCCTCCTCTACTAACAGGGACTGATTGTTGAGGATTCAGAAGGGAGTGGAAATATTTCCTAGCTGGGAAAAGGGGGGCGCTATGAGAGAAGTCTGGAGAACTGTTTCAGAAAGTTTGAATCACAGGGCTCTTAGCCCCCAGACAGGAAGCTCTATCACATTGATCTGGTCTGTGTCACAAAAAACAAGCTCCGACCAGGCATTGAATTGAGAGCTGCCATCAAGCGCCATCTCCTGGCATACCAAGGAAGTGCACATAAGAAAATTAATAAGTAAGAGAGGCTTTTCCTGGCCTCTATAGCCTCCCTGCCCAAGGCCCTAGGAAATGACTCTACAACCAATTACTGGGTCCAGTGCCCAGTTTTGAGCAACCAGCAGAACAATCCTAACAATCAAGGTTGAGCCAAAAATCAAAGAGCTGTGGTAACTCACAGCCTCCTGCCACTAAAACCCCATGAAAGAGAAAGAGATAGAGCATCTAAGTAAAATACAAACTAACCAGATGCCTAAGTACCAGCAAAAAATTACGAGCCATACTAAGAAAACAGAAGACATGGCCCAAGAAAAGGAATACAGCAAAGTCCCAGAAGAGATGCAGAATTAGAGAGAACTAATCAGTGAGAAGAGCACAAATTTCCAAAATCAAATTAATGAGATGAAAGAGAATATAGTTAAAGAGATCAATGACATCAAGAAGTCATTGAGTGAACGCAAAGAAGAATTTGAAACCCTGAACAGAAAAGTAACAGAGTTCATGGGAATGAAAGACACAATAGGTGAAGTCAAAAATACATTTGAGGCATCCAACAGCAGACTCGAAATGATAGAAGAAAGAATAAGTGATACCGAAGACAGAGCAGCTAAAATTGAAGAGAGAAAAGACAGAGAGAAAAGAATGGAAAAAATTGAGCAGCGGCTCATAGAGTTGAATGACAACACAAAACGCAAGAACATACGTGTCATGGGAGTTCCAGAAGGGGAAGAGAAAGGAAAAGGGGCAGAAAGAGTATTTGAGGAAATAATAGTTGAAAACGTCCCAACTCTCACAAAAGAAATGAACTTACATGTCCAAGAAGCACACTGTACCCCAATGAGAATAAATCCAAATAGACCTACGCCAAGACACATATTATTCAGAATGTCAAATGTAAAAGATAAAGAGAAAATTCTCAGAGCAGCAAGAGAGAAGCAAACGATCACGTACAAGGGACGTCCAGTAAGACTTTGTGCAGATTTCTCTTCAGAAACCATGGAGGCGAGAAGACAGTGGTATGATACAATTAGGAAACTGAAAGAGAAAAACTGCCAGCCGAGAATTCTTTACCCAGCAAAACTGTCCTTCAAATATGAAGGTGAATATAAAGTATTCACAAACAAACAGAAACTAAGAGAGTTTGCAAAAAAGAATCCACCTTTGCAGGAAATATTAAAGGAAGCCTTAGAACCTGAAAGAAAAAGACAGGAGAGAGAGGCTTGGAGGAGAGTATAGAAGAAAGAAAAGCAGAAAGGATAACCAAAAGAGTAAAAAGAGAGACAAAAATAAGATGACATATGAAAACCAAAGAATAAAATGGAGGAAATAAATAGTGCATTTTCAGTAATATAATTGAATGTGGATGGATTAAATTCCCCAATGAAAAGATACAGGCTGACAGAATGGATAAAAAAACATGAGCCATCCATATGCTGCTTATAAGAAACTCACCTCAGAACCAAGGATACAAACCAGCTGAAAGTAAAAGGTTGGAAAGAGATACTCCACATGAATAGTAAACAGAAAAGAGCAGGGGTAGCTATACTAATATCAGACAAAACAGACTTCAAATGCAAAAAAGTGATAAGTGATGCTGAAGGCCATTATATATTAATAAAAGGGATGATCCTCCAGGAAGATATAACAGTCATAAATATCTACGCACCTAACCAGGGTGCCCCAAAATATATGAGACAAACTCTGGCAGAACTGAAGGGAGAAATAGACATTTCTGCAATAATCATTGGAGACTTCAACACCCC
Organism: Tolypeutes matacus; assembly: GCA_026826555.1. Classification (NCBI taxonomy): domain Eukaryota; kingdom Metazoa; phylum Chordata; class Mammalia; order Cingulata; family Chlamyphoridae; genus Tolypeutes; species Tolypeutes matacus. The sequence goes on along the minus strand of JAKSZT010054325.1, from coordinate 1,355,548 downwards.
TCTCCCATCATTAGATAAAACAACTAGACAGAAGATCAACAAGGAAACAGAGCAATATGATAAACAAGTTAGACATAACAGACATATACAGAACACAGTGGGTTATACATTCTTCTCAAGTGCCCATGGATCTTTCTCCAGGATAGACCACATGTTATGTCACAATACAGCTCTCAATAAATATAAAAAGATTGAAATTATACAAAGCACCTTCTCAGATCATAATGTAATGAAACAAATGTAAGAAATCAAAAGAGACCGGAAAAAAGTAAATTTGCAAAGTGTGGAGACTGAACAACACACTCCTAAATATTCGGTGGGTCAAAGAAGAAATTGCAAGTGAAATCAGTAAATATATTGAGACAAATGAAAATGAGAACACAACGTAACAAAACTTATGGGATACAGCGAAGGCAGTCTTGAGAGGGAAATTTATAGCCCTAAATGCCTATATTAAAAAACAAGAAAGAGCTAAACTCAAAGATTTAACTGAACAACTTGAGAAACTAGAAAAAGAACAGCAAACCAATCCCAAAGCAAAAAGAAGGAAAGAAATAATAAAGATTAGAGCAGAAATAAATGAAAATGAGAAGAGGAAAACAATAGAGAAAATCAATGAAACTAAAAGCTGGTTCTTTGAGAAGATCAATAAAATTGACAAACCCGTTGCTAGACTAGCAAAGAAAAAAAGAGAGAAGATGCAAATAAATACAATCAGAAATAAAAGGGGGGAAATTACAAATTACCTCACAGAAATAAAAAGAATCATAAGAGGATATTATGAGAAACTATATGCCAACAAACTAGACAACCTGGATGAAATGGACAAATTTCTAGAAACTCATAACCAACCTACACTGACACAACAAGAAATACAAGAACTTAACAAACCAATCACAATTAAGGAGATTGAATCCGTCATCAAAAATCCCCCAGCAAAGAAAAGTCCAGGACCAGATGGCTTCACAGGTGAGTTCTACCAAGCATTTCTAAAAGAATTAACACCAATCCTGTTTAAACTCTTCCAAAAAATTGAAGAGGAGGGAAAATTACCCAACACATTTTATGAAGCCAACATCACCCTAATACCAAAGCCAGATAAAGATTCCACAAGAAAAGAAAATTACAGACCAATTTCTCTCATGAACATAGATGCAAAAATTCTCAACAAAATACTTGCAAATCTAATCCAACAGCATATCAAAAGACTTATACATCACGACCAAGTGGGATTTATTCCTGGTATGCAAGGCTGGTTCAACATAAGAAAATCAATCAATGTAATACACCACATTAACAAATTGAAGGAAAAAAACCACATGATCATCTCAATAGATGCAGAAAAGGCATTCGACAAAATCCAACATCCTTTTTTGATAAAAATACTTCAAAAGATAGGAATAAAAGGAAAATTCCTCAATATGATAAAAGGCATATATGAAAAACCCACAGCCAACATCATACTCAATGGGGAAAGGTTGAAAGCTTTCCCCCTAAGATTAGGAACAAGACAAGGATGCCCACTGTCACCATTGTTATTCAACATTGTACTTGAAGTTCTAGCTAGGGCAATTAGACAAGACGAAAAAATTAAAGGCGTCCAAATAGGAAAAGAGGAAGTAAAACTCTCACTGTTTGCGGATGACATGATCCTGTATTTAGAAAATCCTGAAGTATCCACAACAAAACTACTTGAACTAATAAATGAGTTCAGCAAAGTGGCAGGATATAAGATTAACACGCAAAAATCAGTAATGTTTTTGTACACTAGTACTGAACAATCTGAGGAGGAAATCAGGAGGAAAATTCCATTTTCAATAGCAACAAAAAGACTCAAATACCTAGGAGTTAATTTAACCAAGGAAGTACAGGACCTATATGCAGAAAACTACAAAACAATGCTAAAAGAAATTTAAAAAGACCTAAACAAATGGAAAGACATTCCGTGTTCATGGTTGGAAGGATAAATATCGTGAAGATGTCAATCTTGCCCAAACTGATTTATAGATTCAATGCAATACCAATCAAAATCCCAACAGCTTACTTTACAGAATTAGAGAAGGCAATTACCAAATTCATCTGGAAGGGTAAGTGCACCCGAATAGCCAAAAGTATTCTAAAAAAGAAGAGCAATGTGGAAGGGATTTCACTGACTGACCTTGAAACATATTATAAAGCTACAGTGGCCAAAACAGCATGGTACTGTGGACCGATGTGGCTCAAATGGTTGGGCATCCATCTGCCATATGGAGGGACCTGGGTTCGATCCCCAGGACCTCCCGGTAAAATAAAAAAATATGTATATAGAAGGTGCATGGGCTGCCAGGCTCTGTGTGCCGGTGAGCTGCCAGGCCCCGGGAGTCATGCAGCAAGATGATGACGTAACAGGAGAGAGACGCAGGGGAGAGACAAGATGAGATGCTCCGAAAGCTCCAAAAACCAGGAACTGAGGTGGCGCAGGTGGCAGAGCTCCTCTGTCCTATATTGGAGGTCTCCAGGATCGAACCTTGGTGAAGACTGGAGGAGGAGGATGAGAAGAGGTGGCAGGAAACAGAGAATTGCCCAGCGAATGGACACAAAACAGCAAATGGGGAAGGGGGTTTTAAAATGGATAAAGTAAATAAATAAATCTTAAAAAAAAAAACCAAAAAAACAGCATGGTACTGGCATAAAGATAGACATAGCGATCAGTGGAATAGAATTGAGAATCCAGAAATATATCCTCACCTATACAGTCAACTGGTTTTTTTTTTTTTTTTTAATTTTATTTTTTTTATTATGGGTAAAAACCAAAATTCTCACAATACATACAAACATTTGCAAAATGATATATAAATATATATACATATATGTGTATTTGCTTACAAAAGTGTTGTTTATATATATACACACATATATTTTAAGAGGTGCTTAGATTACCCAAAATATTACACGGAACCCACTGGGATTCCCATGTTCCCCACCTCCCACACCTCCCACCGCATCCCACACAAACATCTCCCACAGTGTGGCCCACCACCCTCAATGAACTTACACATCCTGGAGCCTTGCCACCAACCATAGACCACAGTTCACACTGTAGACCACACTCTCTCCCACTCAGTTCTGAGTGGTGTGTGCTGATTTCAAATGGCCTACATCCAGTCAACTGGTTTTTGACAAACCTACCAAGCCCACGCTAATGGGAAAAAAACAGTCTCTTCAACAAATGGTGTTGGGAGAACTGGATATCTATAACCAAAAGAATGAAAGAGGACCCCTATCTCCCCCCTATACAAGAATCAACTCAAAATGGATCAAAGATCTAAATATAAAAGCCAGGACCATAAAACTACTAGAAGAAAATATAGGGAAACATCTTCAAGACCTTGTAGTAGGTGGTGGTTTCTTGGATCTTATACCCAAAGCACGTGCAACAAAAGAAAAAGTAGATAAATGGGACTTCCTCAAAATTAAACACTTTTGCACCTCACAGGACTTTGTCAGAAGGGTGAAAAGGCAGCCGACTCAATGGAAAAAAATATTTGGAAATCACATATCTGGTAAGGGGTTAATATCCAGGATATAAAAAGAGATGTTACAACTCAACAATAAAAAGACAAATGACCCAATTAAAAAATGGGCAAAAGTCTTGAATAGACAAATTCTCTGAAGAAGAAATACAAATGGCAAAAAAACACATGAAGAAATGCTCAACATCACTCAGGATTAGGGAAATGCAAATCAAAACTACAATGAGATATCATTTCACACCTATCAGAATGGCCTGTATTAAAAAGATAGAGAATTACAAGTGTTGGAGAGGATGTGGAGAGATAGGAACACTTCTTCACTGTTGGTGGGAATGCAGGATGGTACCACCACTGTGGAGGACTGTTTGGCAATCCTAAAGAAGTAAAATATAGACTTGCCACATGACCCTGCAATACCACTACTGGGTATATACCCAGAAGAACTGAGAGCAGTAACACGAACAGACATCTGCACACCGATGTTCATAGCTACATTATTCACCATTGCCAAAAGTTGGAAACAACCCAGGTGTCCATCAACAGACAAATGGATAAAGAAACTGTGGTCTATTCACACGATGGAATATTATGCAGCTGTAAGAAGAAATGAAGTCATAAAGCATATGGCAACATGGATGAACCTGGAGGACATTATGTTGAGTGAAGCAAGCCAGACACAAAAGGACAAATACTGCATGAATGCATTACTATGAACCAAATATATTGTGTAATATATTGTTTGATTAAAAAAAAAATTATATGTATCCATTACATTTACTTGAGAAATGTATATATTTATTCATCTGTGTTTACTTTTTAGTTTTTGTTTATATTTTCAATTATTAAATGTACAAAATAAAGTTAAAAAAATGTTTAAAAAAATGCAGCTTCCTTTCTCTGTGTCTCTGTTTATATAAGGCTCCAGTAAGAGGGCGGAGACCCAACCTGAGTCACTCTTCACTGATGTGGTCCAATCAAAATCAATCTAAGGAAGCGGATGTGGCTTAAGCAGTTGAGCACCCACCTACCATATGGGAGGTCTTGGGTCAGTTCCTGGTGCCTCCTGAAAAAGAAGAGCAAGACAGAGAGCTGATGTGACAGGCTGGCATGATGAGCTGACACAAGATGACACAATGAGATGATGCAGCGAGGAGACACAATGAGGAAAACACAATGAGAGAGACAACAAGCAGGGAGCAGAAGTGGCTCAAGTGATTGGCCACCTCTTTCCCACTTGGGAGGTCCTGGGATCGGTTCCTGGTGCCTCCTAAAAAGAAGACAAGCAGACACAGAGAGCACACAACAAAACAGACATGGGGAACAAACAATGATGGGGGAGAAATAAATAAATAAATAAAATAAATCTTAAAAAAAAAAAATCAATCTAATCAAGTGATCTAATCAAGGTCCTTAACCAAATCAAATGCAATCAAGGGGTCTCACACTCACAGGAATGGGTTAGTTCAAAAACATAACCTCTTTTTGGTATTCACCAAATTCAAATAGTCACATTAACCTTTTCAGAAAATCACGTCACCCTCAACAATCCTGTTTTTGGTATTTGAGTTATCAGTATAATACCCAACACAGTTGGCATCTGTGCTGTCACAATCATGGCAATTTTATGTGTCTGGATACATTTTTCTCTTAGTGGTAGTTGTGCCTCATTTACATATTGAAATATATGTTTCTTTCTCCTTTATATTACAATTAGGATATCAATTTTTTAAAAATTTAAGTGTTGGTAGGCTTATTATCTATGAGTTTCCCTTCAAGAAAAATCAATAGGTTTACATGCACAGGAATGGGTTACCTTAAGAACATAATTTTCTGGAGTCCACCAGGATATCATCTCATTTCTTAGACCCTTGTTTCTCACCCCTGACCCTGTCCTTTTTTTCCCTCTTGCCACTGCTGTCTTGATTCTCACCTAGGTTTTGCAGTCTCTCTCTGGCTTTCCTTGCTCCCTTCTTTTCTGGACACTGCCTCCTGAAGGACTTTCTAAGACACAAGTCTGATCCTGTAGCCTTTCTGCTTCTCTCCCATCACTTTCCCCATCACAGGGCACTGGATAAGGGTTATATTGCTCAGTCTTGTCCAGATGCTGCAGATGAAAATTGTTAAACTCTTACTTGGCGTAGACAAAAAATTTAGCTAGGCAGGCACCACGCAAACCTCCTAGGTGGATTCTTGACTTACCTGAGCCCAATCCAGTATTCAGAGATGGTTCCTGATGGCTTCACTGAGGTTGGCCATAGCAGCAGAGAGCAGCTGGGGACTTTCCTAACCTTATTTCACACACAAATTTTATTATCCAAGCGATCTTTACAATCTGGGCATAATTGGCTCCAAGGTACCCAAGAATGGGCAATCAAAGTCAAAGCAGGGGAGTGGATGTAGCTCAAGTGGTTGAGTGCCAGCTTTCCACATACGAGGTCCTGGGTTCCATCCCCAGTACCTCCTAAAAACAAACAAATAAGAAAACCAAGTCTCACTGGGGAGCAGGTGTAGCTCAGAGGTTGAGTACCTAATTCCCATGTATGAGGTCCTGGGTTCAATCTCTGGTACCTCCTTTTTTAAAAAAAAAGTCAAATCAATTTCCTGAATGAGGCCAATATGAAGTATGCACCATTGGCTAGGAAGTCTTCTTGCCAAAAATATTTGCCTAAAAAACCAGCCAAGCCTTTAGAGCAGCACTGTCTAATCGAACCATCTGAGAGGATGGAAATATTCTGTATAATGGCCACTAGCCACGTGTGGCTATCCTGAGAACTAGAAAAGGGGCTCATGTGACCAAGGAAATGAATCTGTACTTTACTTTTCATTTAAATAGCCAAATATGGCTAGTGGCTACAGTGTTGGACAGCAGAACTTTCGATGTAACTTTCAGTTTCCAGGAAATATAGGAGAGAAACGAAGACATTAAACAGCATCACTAGTCAACAGTGAGACACACCCAGAAGGGAAGTGTCACACTAGACCTCTGACCTAAGAGAAAACCCTGCTTAGATCCTGTAAAAGCAATCCACTCGAAAAGCCTGCCTGCCAGCCTGCCCTCCCTCCCTCCCTTCCCCCCTCTTTCCTTCCTTCCTCCCTCCCTCCCTCCCTCCCTCCCTCCCTCCCTCCCTCCCTCCCTCATCTCTCTCCCTTCTTCCCTCCCTCCCTTTCTCCCTTTCTCCCTTTTTTTTTTTTTTTTTGGTATGGGGTGTTGTATTAGTCAGCCAAAGGGGTGCTGATGCAAAGTATCAGAAATCTGTTGGTTTTTATAAAAGATATTTATTTGGAGTAAAAGCTTACAGTCATAAGGTCCTAAAGAGTTCAACTCAAGGTACCATAAGAGGTATTTTCTCACCCAAAGTCTGTTGCCACTTGTTGATGCAAGATGGTGGGTGATATCTGTGAGGGTTCAGCCTTCCTATTTCCCCTGAATTCTCCATGGGCCCAGCCTCTTCCGAGCTCAGCTGTAGGCTGGCATAGGGCTCAGCTACTCTGTTCTCTTCAGCTGCAAACTATCAGGTAAATGGCTCATTACTCTTCAGGGTCTGAGCATCAAGTTCTCTCCTCGTCCATGTTTTTAGAGCTTTCTCTATTCCTCTGTGTATCTTCTGTGTTCTCTTTGAGTGAGTGTCTGTTTATATAGCTCACCAAGGGGATGGGGACTCAACTCTGACCACACCCTAATGTCATGGTCAAATCAAAGCCCTAATCTTGATTTACTCAAGTAAATGTAAAGCCTTTAAATTTAAATAAAAGGGTATCATACCCAGAGGAACAGATTAGTTTACAAACATAATCAATATCTCTTTTTTTTGGAATTCATAAATAATATCAAACTGCCACAGATCAGTTGGGAAAATTTGAATATGGACTAGATATTAGATGATATTATGGAATTTTGTTAAGTGTGATAATGAACTGTGGTTATATGGGGAAATGCCTTTATTGTTTTAGAGCTGCATTGGAGAGTATTAAGTGATAACATCATGATGCCTATAATTTACTCTAAAATACTCCAGCAAATGATAATATATGAAGCAAATACAGCAAGAGGTACAAAATCTTTAAATTTTGGTAAGAGTATAAGAGTTTATTTTATATTCTCTTCATTTTCCTGAATGCCTGAATTTTCATAATAAAACATAAAACAAAAAAAGTAAATCCATATTAAACAGCTGGGGGAAACCCACAAAAGGCTTGGTTGGGATTTATATTGAATTATGAAAACAAAAATTATGAAAAGTTTATTTTATCTCATATTTAGCAAAATTTAGAATGGGTTGGGAGCCATGTATGAATAAAGAATGATTTTACTTTTGGAAAAATGCCATGATAAAAGATACAGTATCATTTATGTAACTTTCAGTGGAATCAGAAAGAGAGTACAAAAGTATTTAGGCCTCTTTAATCTTTTAATAGTCAAGTCACACATTTTTTTGGTGTGTCTGTGGCTCCATTTTCATTTTATTTTTATCTCTTTGGACATAGCTAGTACTCAAGCTAACTGGCCAAAAGTGGTAAAGTAGTTATTCCATTCACCATGCTACTCATCATTTTAGATGTTATCATGGGATGTCTCATAGAAAAAAAATGTCATTTTATGATATTGTTACTTTATATTTTGAGCCTATCTTGATCATTTTTCACTTAAAACTTTTATTGTGGTAACATATATGCAACACAAAATTTCCCCTTTCAATCACTTTCATGTGAACAATTCAGTGGCATTAGTTACATATACAATATTGTGCTACATAACGACCACCCAATACCAAAACTTTCATCACCCCAAACAGAAATTCTGTACCCATTGAACAATAACTCCCCAACTCCCCCATGCCACCCTAGCCTCTGGTAACTTGTAAGCTATTATCTGTCTCTATGTATTTGCTTATTAGGTTATTTCATATAAGTGCAATAATATAACATTTGACTTTTTGTGTCAGGCTTATGTCACTCAACATGATGTCTTCAAGGTTCATCCATGTTGTAACATATATCAGAATTTCATTCCTTTTTATGACTGAATGATATTCTAGCGTATGTATACACCACATTTATTTATCTATTCTTCTGTTAATGAACACTTGAGTTGCTTCCATCTTTTGGCTATTGTGAATAATGCCACTACGAACATTGGTGTACAAATATCTCTATTTGTATATACCTAGAAGTGCCAGGTCATATGGTAATTCTACGTTTAACTTTCTGAGGAACTGCCAAACTCTTTTCCACAGTGGCTGCAGCATTTTACATTCCCACCAACAATGTACAAGGGTTCCTATTTCTCCATATTCTCCTCAGTACTTATTTTCCATTTTTAACAAAATGAAATGGTATCTCATTGAGATTTTGATTTGCATTTCCCTAATGGCTAATGATACTGAACATCTTTTTATGTACTTATTGGCCATTTGCATATCTTCTTTGGAGAAACATCTATTCTAGTCCTTTGCTTACTTTTTTTTTTTTTTTTTTTTTAAGATTTCATTTATTTATTCATTTATCCCCCTCTTGCTGCTTGTGCTCGCTGGGTCAGCTAACCACGCCGTGCGGGCGGGCTTGCCTTCACCAGGAGGTCCCGGGAACCGAACCCGGGGCCTCCCATATGGTAAACGGGAGCCTTACTGATTGAGCCACAGCCGCTTCCCCTTTGCTTACTTTTTAATTGCCTTATTTGTCTTTTTGTTGATGAGCTGTAGAAGTTCTTTATATATCCTGGATATTAAGCCTTTATCAGATATATCATTTCCAAATATTTTCTCATTCTCTAGGTTGTCTTTTCACTTTCTCTTTTATTTTTTGGGAGGTTGCAATTTTATTTTATAAATTTTATTTCCACTTCAAAAGATAAAATGATGGGCAAAAGACAGCTCAACAAACCATGGAAGCCTCACCTTAAAAAATACTGTCCAGCAGAGCATGTCTAGCTCAGTGGTTGAGTGCCTGCTTCATGTGTATGAGGTCCTGGGTTCAATCCCTGGTACCTCCCCCCCAAAAAAAAAAAACTGTCCAGGCACATTTACCCTATCAAATCCCCAAAACAAACTTAACTGTTTCTCCAATGTTCCAAAAGATGAATAAATGAGGACAGATTGGTCAAATGACATGGCCAAGGTCTCTTTGTTAATGGGGGAAAAAAAAAAAAAAAAGCTTGATCATATTCACATATCATAAAACTAAATCCCATATTCTTTTTTTGACTTTTAGCATTGATATAGTACCTTATTTGCCTTTGATACAAAAATATTACAATATCACTGTTCAATGTAGTCTATAAGTTCCATTAGTTGTATTTTCCCCATGTATCACCATATTCTTAACACCTTGTAATAGAGGAACATTCTTGTATTTATATTATTAACCACAATCCTCATTTACCACTGGAATCACTAGAGTAAACAGTCCCTAGGTTATCCTCTATCTGTCTTTCAATTAATATTAACCTCCTTAGACTACCCCTTTCAGCCACAATCACATTTATAAATCAGCTGTGTTAGTTATGCTCATTACAACGTATACTCATTATACTCTTTTCACTTTCTTGATAATGTCCTTTGATGCACCAAAGTTTTTAATTTTGATTAAGTCCAATTTATTTATTTTTCTTTTTGTTGCTTGTGCTTTTGTGTCAATTCTGAGAATCCATTGCCTAATGGAAGGTCTTGAAGATTTTCCCCTATGTTTTTGCCTAAAAGTTTTATGGTTTTGGCTCTTATATTTAGGTCATTGATCCATTTTGAGTTAACTTTTGTATATGGTGTGAAGTAGGGGTCCAATTCCGTTCTTTTGCAGGTGGATATCTAGTTTTCCCAACATCATTTGTTCAAGAGACTATTCTTTCCCCATTGAGTGGACTGGCACCCTTGTTGAAAATCAGATGGCCATAGATGTATGGGTTTATTTCTAAAGTCTCAGTTCTATTCCAGTAGTCTGTATATCTGTATGTCTGCTTTTGGCCAGTACCACATTGTTTTTATTACTGTTGTTTTGTAGTGTGGTTTGAAATTGGGAATTATGAGGCCTCCAATTTCATTGTTTTTCAAGGTTGTTTTGACTCTTTGGGACCACTTCCATTCCATATGAATTTAAGGATTGCCTTTTTCATTTCTGCAAAGAAGGCTGCTGGAATTTGGTTGGGATTGTGTTGAATCTGTAAATTATTTTGGGTAGTATTGACATCTTAGCAATATTAAGTCTTCCTATCTATGAAGTGGGATGTTTTACCATTTATTTAGGACTTATTTAATAAGCAAAGTCTTGTAGTTTTTAGTGCATAAGTCTTTTACATTCTTGGTTAAGTTTGTTCCTATTTAATTCTTTTAGATGCAATTGCTTTCCTGATTTCCTTTTTGGATTGTTCATTACTGGAATTGTTCCATTTTGATTAAAATTTGTATATGATGTGAGTTTGGGGTCCACTTTCACTCTTTTGCATGTGAATATCCAGTTTTTCCAGTACCATTTGTTGAAGAGACTACTCTTTTCCCATTGGGTACTTGGTACCCTTTTTGAAAATCAGTTGGCTTTAGATATGTGGGCTTATTTCTGGATTCTAGTCTCAATTCTATACCATTGGTCTATATGTCTATCTGTAAGCCAATACCATACTGTTTTAATTACTGTAGCTTTGTAGTAAGTTTGGAAATCAGAAATCCAGCTTTGTTCTTTCTTTTCAAGACTGTTTTGGCTATTCAGGGCCCCTTACAATTCCTTATGAAGTATAAGAGCTAAAACCATAAAACTCTTAGAAGGCTGCTTCATTCTTCACTTGTAATACATGTTTTAACTCTATTTATTTACAGTTTTCATACCATTCTATTTCAAAGCCCCTATCAAATCATCAACATTTATATTTTTCTTCAATTGTTGACTGATCTACAACTCTGCCAACATCATGTGCTAGGACTTTGTGTGGTAATTGAATGGGTCTTGAGCATCATTTTGGTTTACTCTGTGAACTCTTGGATTTATGAATCAATCAATTAATGGATTAATTAATTTACTTTGTAGACATCTGACAACACAACAAGAGACTGACCATCACTAATGTGGTACACAGGGAAAAAGGTTTTGGGGTTCAGCAGGGAGTGAGTTTTGAATAGGGACAATTTTATAAGTAGCTGTTCACTAATGAATATTTTAACATAAAGAAACTCTGGCTTCTCTAAATGACCTCTTACTTCAGGTACTTGGGTAAAATATTAGGTCACAAGGACCCCCTCTATTTTGAGTTTAGAACTTTAGAGTTTGCGTGGTGGTTAAAACTAAATGGTCTAGGCATTGTCACTGAGATGGCATACAAGTAAAGTAGTGGGAAACAGATGTGGCTCAAGCAATTGGGCTCCCATCTACCATATAGGAGGTCTGGGGTTCAATTCCTGGGGCCTCCTGGTGAAAGGCAAGCTGGCCTGCGTGGCAAGCTGGCCTGAGCAGAGACTGGCCCATGAGGAATGCTGGCCCACGTGGAGAGCTGGTGCAGCAAGATGACGCAACAAAAAGAGAGACAGAGGAGAGACAATAAGAGACACAGTAGACCAGGGAGCTGAGGTGGTGCAAGAGATTGAGCGCCTCTCTCCCACTCTGGAAGGTCCCAGGATTGGTTCCCAGTGCCATCTAAAGAGAAAACAAGCAGACACAGATAGAACATGCAAAGAGCAGACAGTGAGTGCAAAACAACGAGGGCGGGGGGCGGAGGGGGGATAAATAAATAAATCTTTTTTCTTTTTTAAAGTAAAGTAGTTATTTTGTGAACATAATCTCATATTAGTTTAACATTAGATTGCTCATTTGCAAAGGAGGTAACCCAAGAATTTGCCTAACATTTCCCTTGAAGTAGAGAGCCATCATTATGTAGGCTGAGTGATCGATTCTTTCCCTACTTGGCAGCTCGCAGAGGCCATGGGGTGCTGGAGAGAATCTTGAAGCAGCTGAACTGATGCTGTTTTAGGTTGCTTAATGCTGCCAAAGCAGTATACCAGAAATGAGTTGGCTTTTACATTGGGATTTATTAGGTTAAAAGCTTACAGTTCTGAGGCCGTGAAACTGTCCAAATCAAGGCATCATCAGAGATGCTTTCTCCCCGAGCTGCAGCTGTGGGTGATCAGCACATGGCAGGGAACAAGGCCAGTCTGCTTGTCTCTCCCCTCTCCTCTGGGCCTCATTCCTTCAGCTTTGGGCTGCTCTTCCTGTGGCTTTTCTCTCTCCAAAGTTTGTTAATTTTTGGATGCTTCTCTCTGTCTGCAGCCTTCTTTCTGGGTCTGTGGCTTTTTATTCCTCGTTTTTGATAAAGGACTCCAGTAAAAGGATTAAAACCCACCCTGGTCCGCACAAACTAATCAGAGGCCCTTAGCTGAGGTAATTTAATCACAAGGTCCCACCTACAATAGGTTTACACACACAGGAATGGATTAGCTCTAAGAACATGATCTTCTGGGGTCCACCCAGCTTCAAATTGTCAAACCTGCTTTCTAAGGGAATACCAGGAGACAGCAGGCACAGGAGAATGAGCTTTAAATATCCTGCCAGAGGCTTCTAAAACAATTGACCTTTTGATTTGGTAACATTTTTCCATGACAGGCCATATAAATTTGCCTAGTTCTCCCACCACCACCACCACCACCACTGCCACCACATATTATGATAAAAAATTTCCAAATGTAGAGTATAACATTTTACCATGTCTATCCATTATCTATCCCTGTATCATCCATTAATCCATTTTATTTTTTATATATTTCAAAGGAAATTCCAGACCCTAATACCTTAAAAAAATTTTTTATTTAGAAATAGTTTCAATCTTACAGAAAAGTTGCAAGAATACAAAGTACACCAGTATACCCTTAACCCAAATCCACCTGTAGTTAACATTTCACTCCATTTGCTTAATCATTTACCTGTGCTCTCTATTTATATATGTACATATTTGTTTTTTCTTCTGGGACATTTTGAGTATAAATTACATACATCATGACCCTTTTCTCTTAAATTTTCAGGGTGTAATTCTTGAGCATTGGAATATTCTATTCTCTTATATAAGTATGTTAAGGTTATCAACTTTAGTACATTTAACGTTGATAGGCACATTTAATCTAATCTTTTTTTTTTAAAGAAGTATCAGAGATTGAACCCAGGATCTTGTAAATGGGAAGCAGGCACTCAACCACTTGAGCTACATCTGCTTCCCCTAATCTTATATTTGTATCCAGTTCTTAATTTAAAAAAAAAAAGATTGCATTGCATTACATTGTGTGGAGGCATCGTCATTTATTTAACCAATTTCCTATAGTTGGATATGTGGGTAGTTTCCTATTTTCAATATTCTAAACAACATTCTATCTTTGTGTACTTATCTCCTTATAACTTTCTGGGAGTGGAATTGCTGGGTCAAGGTATATTAATGTTTTTAAAATATCTTATTCTGCAGTTTTTTTGCCAAATGAGGATTGTACACTTCTACCAATAAATTATGAAAATGTTCATTTTCTTCCATCTTTCGACACTTAGATATTATCAGCTTTTTAAAATTTGGGTCAATGTGATAAGCAAAAAAGATCTCTCATTTTAATTAGTGCTTCTTTGATTATTAATGTAGGATGTACATGTGTTAATTATGTAGCCAATATTCATTCCTCCTTGTTTGCTAACAGAAACCTAATTTTCTTAGTACGCCCTGCCTACTCATGTTTATAATCTCCCTGGCAGAGAGGGGTGCCATGTGACATACTTCTGTCCAAAGGACTGTAACCAGAAGTCTGTTGAGGGGACTATGGGAAGTCTTTTGCTTTTCCTGATTAAAAAAATAAAGGTAATGACTATGCCCCTTTCTCTTGCTTGAATGTAGATGTGATGCCTGGAACCAGGGCAGCCATTTTGCTATCATAAGGTGACAAGCATGAGGGAATGCTCTCTCTATGTGTAAATCTCTTTCTTGCAGATGAAAGTATTCCTAACTGATGTGTCTAGTGAGGCTGAACTTCATTTCATGTACTTATTGACCATGGTGAGTAACATCATGCTGAATGACATCTTGCTGAATGACAGTCCTTGATTTATCTGTCTCTTCTTTACATGGAAAGCTCCTGGAGAAAAGGGACTACCTGACAATTAGACCCACTTCGATATTGAAGATTAGATGCAGAGTGTGCTCATTCAGGTGAGTTGAAGGAATTAGTGGTATAATTTGATTCCATATGCAAATTATTTTTTAAAATGGTGAGACCAGGACAGGTATTTACTTTTCTAGGGTAGGTGACTCCTCCAGGTCATTTCTGAGATCAGTGTTCTCAAACGTTTTGTTCTTTTTAGTCCTTTATCAGAACCAGAGATTCTCACTCTCTAAGGCTGTGTCTCCTAATCTTTTCATATCAGACCCACCTAGAACATGATAATATTTGTATAACATACCTTGGTAAATGGACAAAGGCTCCTTGCTACAAAGGTAAACACCTTGAAACACCTGGTTTCTCCAGAATTTACCTCCGGTCAAGGGTTTCAGTCTCTGCATAGCTAAGACTGCATAGCTGACAGCTCAATAGCCAATCTAGTCAGGAAACTGTTCTGCTCTAAAGAGAATTAAAGGCTTGTCTACTTCCCAGAGCAGAATATGATGAATGCTTTAAAATTTATGCCCATAGAAAGCTGCCACTGTGTAACAAATGAAAATGTTTGGCTGCCACCTAGTGGTCTAAAATGGACTTGGGTTTCTAACATCTAAGAGTGGTAGTTTAAGTTCGTCTGTCCATCCATCCATCCGTCCATCCATCCGAGTCTACAAGGTCCTATGTGATCCAGCCCCTGCCAATATTTCTGACCCCATTTCATACCATTATATGTGTATTTTTTAAAACATTTAAAAATTTATTTTTAAAAGATACTTAGATTACATAAATTGTTACATAAAAAAATATAAGGGGGAAGTGGCTGTGGCTCAATCAGTAGGGCTCCCGTTTACCATATGGGAGGCCCGGGGTTCGGTTCCCGGGGCCTCCTGGTGAAGGCAAGCCCGCCCACACGGCGTGGTTAGTTGACCCAGCGAGCACAAGCAGCAAGGGGGGGATAAATGAATAAATAAATAAAATCTTTAAAAAATATATATAAGGGATTCCCATATGCCCCACTCCCCACACCTCCTACTTTTCCCCACATTAACAACTTCTTTCATTAGTGTGGTACATTCTTTGCAATTGGTGAACACATTATAGAGCACTGCCACTAAGCATGGACTATAGTTTACCCTGTAGTTTACACCCTCTCCCACTCAATTCTGTAGGCTATGGCAGGATATATAATGGCCTGTATCTGTCACTGCAATGTCATCCAGATCAATTCCAAGTCCTGAAAATGCCCCCATATTACACCTCTTTTTCCCTCTCCCTGACTTCAGCACCTCCAGTGGCCGCTGTCTCCACATCAATGATATAATTTCTTCCATTGCTAGAATCACAGTAAGTCTATAGTAGAATACCAGTAAATCCACTCAAGTCCATATTTTATTCACCAATCCTGAGGATTCTGGGATGGTGATGCCCACTCCACCTGTATGTGTATTTGTTATGTTACCACATGACTTCTTTCTGTTCCTTAAACACACCAACCTTATTCTTTGCATATTCTTTTTTCCTCCCTCTGCTTGGAATAATTTAGTCTTAGCATGACTGGCTTTTACATCATCATTAGCATCCAAGCTCAATTTTACTTTTCAGAGAGATTTTTCCTACCTACTCTATCTAAAGTATGCACCCCTCCCAACTTCCAGTCCCTTTTTGTCATTTAACCTGGTTTTATTTCCTTCATAGCACTTATCACTTCCTGATATTTTCCTACTGGAGTCTTATGTGATAGTGTCTACCTTCCCTACCAGAGTGTAGCTCAGAGGATGTCTTGTTCACTGCTATATCCCCTCTGCTCAGAACAAACTATCCCCAGTTGTTAATGACTTGAACAATAAAAAATTTATTTCATGTTCACACTGTACCTTGGGGTGGCAGAGTTATTCCACACTCTCCTCACTTAAACATCCGGCTGGCTGAGCCCCCACCCTTTGGAACTTTCTATACCTTCTCAGCAGGGGTGGGGGGAAGAGGAAACAGCAATGGGGGGAGGATAAGAGGGTACATAGTGACCTGCTCTTAAAGGCTTCCTTTTTATTTTGACCTTAAAGTGAATGCATGTCCCTTTCTGCTCACATTTCATTTGTCAAAGCAGGATGCACGGATAGTGCCAAACTTTGAGGTGGTGGGGAAATTCAGTCTCCCCCTCCTCCTCCCTCTCTTCCTCCTTCTTCCCCTTCCCCTTCTTCTTCTTCCTCCTTCTTTTTCTCCTCTTTCTTCTCAGAATAGATGAGTTTTTCCTGTTCCTAATTTCATATAAATGGAACCACACATTAAGTAATCTTTTATGTCCGACTTCTTTCATGTTTTTGAGATTCCTTCATGTTGTGGCATCTGTATTAGTCAGCCAAGAGGGTGCTGATACAAAATACCAAAAATCTGTTGGCTTTTATAAAGGGTGTTTATTTGGGGTAGAAGCTTACAGCCACAAGGCCATAAAGCATAAGTTACTTCCCTCACCAAAGTCTGTTGCCATGTGTTGGAGCAAGATGGCTGCTGGTCTCTGCGAGGGCTCAACCTTCTTCTTCCTCCTAAGGCTCTGTGGTCCCATCTCCTTCTTTTCTCAGCTGTAGGTTAGCATAAGGCTCATCTCTCTCTCTGGCGCTTGTTTCTTTCCAGGATTTCTCAGCTGTTGAGGGCTCTGGTCTCTTCAGCTGCAAACTATCAGGTGAAAGGCTCAACTCTCTCCCCAGGGCTCGAGCATCCAAAACTAAACTCTCTGTGTTTTCCTTCTCCATGTATTTACTTCCTTGTCTTTGACTGAGCATCTGTTTATGTGGCCCACAAAGGGGGGTGGTGGGGACTCAAACTGAGTCGCCCTAAAAGCGATTAATAAAAATAAAAGCCCTAATCTTGATTTAATAAAATAAGAGTGAAACCTCTGAATCTAATACAATCTAATACGCCCAGAGGAACAGACCAGTTTACAAACACAATCCAATATCTATTTTTGAAATTCATAAACAATACAAAACTGCCACAATATCTATCAGTTATTAAGTTCTGTTTTTTTAAAAAACAGCTTTATTGAGCTATAATTGGCCTATATTAGACTGCATATATTTAAATTGTACAATACCATAAGTTTTTTTTTTTTGAGGTATCAGGGATTGAACCCAGGACCTCATACATGGGAAGCAGGAACTCAACCACTGAGATACACCCTTTCCCCGGGATACCATAAATTTTGATATATGAATATACGTGTGAAACCATCACCACAATTAAGGTAGCAAACATATCCATCACCCCCCAAAGTTTCCTGGCATCCCATTATAATCCCTCCCTCCAATGCCTCTTTGTACCTGCTCCACCCCCAGGTAATACCTGATCTTCTTTCTGTCACTATTGATTAGTTTGCATTTTCTAAGATTTTATATAAGAGGAATCATAAAATATATGCCCCTTTGTGCCTGGCTTTTTTTTCACTTAGTATAATTATTTTGAGAGTCATCCATGTCATTGCGTGTATCAATAATTCCTTCCTTTATATTGCTGAGTAGTGTTCCATTGTATGGCCATACCAAAAATTGTTTTTCTGTTTACCCTCTTGAAGAACATTTGGGTTGTGTCTGGTTTTGGCTATTGCTAATAAACCTGCGATGAGAAATTCCAATCATTTGAACAATTGTTCCCCTTTATGTAATGTGTCATTTTTTTGGTGACTGTTTTCAAATTTATTCTTTGACTTTGATATTCAGTAGTTTGATTATGATGATGCTGTGCATTGATTTCTTTGGGTTTATCTTGCTTGGGGCTCACCAAGCTTCTTGAATCTGCAGGTTTATGACTTTCACCAAATATGGGACATTTTCAACCATACTTTATAAGCACTGCACTCTTTCCCTTCTTCTTCTGTAATTCTGATGACATTAATGTTAGACCTTTTGGTATTGTCTTACAGGTCCCTGAGGCCCAGTTCATTTTTTTCAATCATTTTAGTCTCTGCTCTTTGGAATTGATAACATCCATTGATCTATCTTTAAGTTCACAGATTTTTTCCTTTTTCATTTCCAGTCTGTTCTTGAGTCCATACAATAAACTTTTAATCTCAGTTATTGTATTTTTCAGTTCTACAATTTTCACCTATTTTATGATGGAATTGCATTAAATTTATAGAAATTTATTAACTAATTTGAGAGAAACCCTGGCATGTTTCTCCATTTATTCAGATAATACTTTATGTCTATCTGCCTGCCTGCCTTCCTTCCTTCCTTCCTTCCTTCCTTCCTTCCTTCCTTCCTTCCT
>JAKSZT010054325.1:1267409-1336670 GCA_026826555.1 Tolypeutes matacus | reverse complement strand
CCTTCCTTCCTTCCTTCCTTCCTTCCTTCCTTCCTTCCTTCCTTCCTTCCTTCCTTCCTTCCTTCTTTCTTTTCTTCCTTTACCAGGGATTGAAACAAGGACCTTGCACATGTGAAACAGGCACTCAACCACTGAGCTACACTTGCTCTGCACATTATGTCCTTTTAAAGAGTTAAAAAATTTCTCCATAGTGGTTTTGTGCATATTAAGTTAACTTAGAAATTATATATAATATATATTTGGTATTGTGCATGGTATCTTATTTAAGTTAATTTTCATGTTGATTTGTGCTAGTGTGAATAAAGACAATTAATTTGTATACGTTGACTTTTCATCTGGCAAACCAGCTGAATTTTTTCATTCTAATTGTTTGTTATTTTGGATGTTTCTTTCTAGGTGGACGGTGACATCATTTTCAAATTATGACAATTTTGTTTCTTATCTTCTAATCCTTATACCTTTTATTTATTTTTCTTTCCTTATGGTTTTGGCCAAGACATCAGGTTCTATGTTAAACCACAGGAGATAGCAAGTCTTAATTAATTTTGACCTTGACGAGACTGCTTTGAAATTTTCTCTAGCACATAAAATCTTAATATAGGTTTTTGGTATATGACATTTACTAGTTGAGAAAGCTTCCTTCTAGTCTTTTCATTTTTTTTTTTTTTAAGATTTATTTATTCCCCCTCCCCCTCATTGTTTTGTGCTCACTGTCTGCTCTCTGTGTCCATTCACTGTGTGTTCTTCAGTGTCTGCTTGTTTTCTCTTTAGGCAGCACTGGGAACCGACCTTCTGGAGTGGGAGAGAGGCGCTCAATCTCTTGTGCCACCTCAGCTCCCTGGTCTGCTGCATCTCTTTTTGTTTCTCCTCTGTGTCTCTTTTTTGTTGCATCATCTTGCTGTGCCAGCTCTTCACGTGGGCCAGCTCACTGCATGGGCCAGCTTGCCTTCACCAAGAGGCCCTGGGAATCGAACCCTGGACCTCCTATATGGTAGACGGGAGCCCAATTGCTTGAGCTACATCTGCTTCCCTCCTCCTAGTCTTAATTAGCTAAGAGGATTTTATTTAAAAAATCATAAATAGGCTTTGAATCTTATCAGATTTGTTTTTTCCAGAATAGATTGAGATAGTCATTATTTTTCTCTTATTAATGTCATAGATTACATCAATATTCTGGTGTTGAACAATCTTTACATTCCTATGCTAAGTTCTAATTGATTACGATAAATTAAAAAATAATAGTGTTTGATTCTGTTAGCTATATTTTGTTTTACATCTGTGGTCATAAGTAAAATGGTTCTCTAATTTTATTTTCTTATGTTATCTTTACCTGGATTGAGAATCAAGAATTCTAGTCTCATAAAATGAACTGGGCAATTTTTACCTTTTTTCTATTTTCTAGTACAGCACAGTCCAATAGAAATATAATGCAAGCAACATATGTGATTTAAAATTTTCTAGTAGCCACTTTAAAAAGAGTAAAAAGAAACGTGAAATTAATTTTAATAATATATTTATTTGATCTAATATATCCCAAACAGTATCATTTCAGCATATAATAAACATAAAAGTTATTAATACAATATTTTACCTTTTTTGTATTAAGTTTTTGAAAGTGGTATGTATTTTACACTTGTAGCACCTCTCAATTCAGATACTAAATTTTTGTAAGAAATAAATGATCTGTATTTAGATTTTATAAAGTTTACAGTTGAAAAAGAAGTTCACCTACCCCTTTGTTTCAAACATATGTAAAGGTACATTCACAGCTAGGCTCAAAATGATTCCATTTATAGGACATTCTAGAAAAGGCAAAATTACAGGGACAGATAACAGGTTAGTGTTTGCCAGAGGTTAGGAGTGGAGGAAGGGTTTTACCAAAAAGGAGAAGTACCAGAAGAATTTTGAGAGTGAGATAACTGTTCTGTATTCTCATTATGATGTTGGTTACTTGCCTCTATGCGTTTAGCAAAGCTCACAGACCTGTACACCGAAAGTAGTGACTTTTACTTCATGTAATTAAAAAAATAAAAATAAAAATAATCCCAAAATTGAATATGTTTAAGTCATGCTGAACTTAGAACAAGTTTTCCAGTAAATGAAGTATCATTTTTTAAATTAAAACTAAACAAGTGAAATAAAACAAAAATTCAGTTCTCTACTCACACTAGCTACATTTCAAGAACTCATTATCCCATATAGTTGGTGGTTTCTGAATTGGATGGTATAGTTCTAGAACAACTAGTATAAAAGAAGAACTTTCTGTTCCTTGAAAGTGTGGAAGGACTCACCTGTAAAATATCTGAGCTAGGACAAGTATTCTTTTTTTTTTTTTTTGGTCTTGGGTGGGAGGAGGTGTTTGACTACCATTCACATTGACTTTCTTTCTTGTGCAATTTTGATATTTTAAATTTTGTCTGTGAATTTATCCATTTGATTTAGGTTTTAAAATTATTAGCATTCTTTAATTTATGAATATGGATCAGTAACACAAGGAGCTCCAAATGTCCAGAGGACTTGTCTCAGATTCCAATTTAAAGGACTTTCTGCCTGGTGGAATCATTCCTCCCTTAAATATTAGGATTTCTAGACTCACTGAGCCTAAGGAAATGGGGGATGGGAAAAATATCTTTAATGGATGACTTGGTGTAATTGTGGGAGGAACCATTCCTATCTCCAGCCCTGGTTACCGGAGCCATGTTTTATAGCTGTGGGTGAGAAGGCACCCTACTGGCTGCTGGCTTAAAGCATATACTATATTCAGTAGGCTAGTCCCCAAACCCCACTGGTTGTTGTTTCCTAGTTGGTGCAGTAACTGAGCCTTCAGCAGGCCATTCTACACAGTTCTATCAGGTCAGGTGCTTCTGGATGCCAGAGCATGTGCAAGACAAATGAGTCCCATGGGCCCAAGCCCATTGTTGCATTGCTTTCACCTTAAAATGTGTGCTGTGATCAGAAGCAATGTTGCATGGGAAAGCATGGGAATGGATAATGCATTCTGTAGATCTACTAATGGTGGTGCTGGCAGAAATATTGTATCTATCCCTACATGCCCCTCTATGACAGAAGTGGTCCAGTAGACCTAACCCATCTCCAGTTGGCTGACTGGTGTCCCCAGTAAGTGGTGCTGTGATTGCACTCTGCCTTTGGTAGGCTGGGCACTCAGTGGTGGCTGTGGCCATGTCATCATCAGTGTGGGCATGACAGCTTGAATTTGGTGAATTCCAAAAAAGATTATGTTCTTCAACTAATCTATTCCTTTGGGTGTGGTACTCTTTGATTGTATTAAATTCACTTTAGATCACTTGATTAGATTACTTTTGACTGGACTACATCAGTGAGGCATGACTCAGGTTAAGTCTCTGCCATCTTGCTGGGTCTTATATAAAAAAAGACATCGAGAAAGAGACATAGAAAGAAAAGAAGCTGCCGTATTGATCCTGCCAAATGTGAGAGAAGAAAACAGAAGGCCCAAGAGGCTGAGAGAGGTTCTGGAGTCTGGAACCAGCAGAGCACAGAGGCACAGAAAGAGGCCCCCAAGGGGCTCAAGGGCTCAAGGGCTCAAGGCTGAGGAGATAAGCCCTGCCATATGCCTAATTGCCATGTGGCAGGATGCCAGGATCAACAATAGCTGACTTTGGTAAGAAAGCATCTCTGATGGTGCCTTGATTTGGACATTTCACAGCCTCAGTGGTGCCAAGCCACCTGGTTTGTGGCACTTGGTCATGGCGGCCCTAGGAAACCAAGACAAGGAGTTCTTTCTTTGTGTATTTACTCAACAAACATTTCTGAGGACCTCCTCTGTGCAGGTCACTGTTTTAGGCCCTTGGGTAATATCAGGGAACAAGACAGTCCTGTCTTCGTGGATGTTACATTTTAGTGGGAGGGAACAGCTAATAAATAAGTAGATCCTATATTGTTGTAGAAGGTGATAGGTACTAGGAAAAAAAAGAAAGAAGTAGAGAAGGGTAAGAAGGATTGAGAATGGTGAGGCAGGGGGTGATTTTTTATTTTAAATACTGTTTAGGGTATTAATCAGAATTTTCCAGAGAAACAGAACCAATATATACACACATACATATTAAGAGATATGTTATAGGAATTGGCTAATGTGACTGTAGGGATTGGCAAGTCTGAATTCTGTTGGGCAGTCTGTGAACTGGAAACTCTGATGAAGGTGAATTTGTATTCCCCAGGAGAAGTTGGCTGGCTGAAGATAAGGCCAAAATTCTTCTTTCTGATTTCTGAAACCCTCAGTTCTCACTTTAAGGCCTCCAACTGATTGGATCAGGAGGCTTGCCTCATTGATGAAGGCACTCTCCTCTGTTGATTGTAAATGCAATTAGTTGTAGATACAGCCAACTGACTAATGATGTAAATCCACCTATGAAAATATCCTCATAGTAATAATCAGGCCAGTACACAAACAACTGGACACCATAACTGAGCCAAGTTAACATATGAAATTAGGCATCATAATAGGCCCCATTGAGAAGGTGAGATTTGAAACAGAGTGAGGGAGTGAGCCACGCAGGATCCGGGGGAAGAGCATTCCAGGAAGCAGCTAGTGCAAAGGCCCTAAGATGGGAGTATGCCTGGCATGTTGGAAGAAGAAAAAGGAGGCTTGGTGGGACACATGCAGAGTGAGGGATTCAAGGTGGTGGTAATAATTTAGGACCTTGTAGGCCACCATAAAAACTGGTTTTACTTTAAGATGGGAAGCCATCATAGGGTTGTTTTTAAAATATAAACACACTATATTGAATTTTAGATTTGAATAAGAACAAACTATTTACAGCTGATTGCAGATCTGATATGCCTGGCACTATTAAATGCAAGGAAACACAAAAACAAAAAACAAAAAACAGAAACCAGTCCCAGGACAATGTGAACTTACTTGACAAGGTGAGTTTTCCAATCTGAAAGACATGTTTGGATACTCGAATCTCTTGGTCCAAGAGTTCATTCTCATTGAATCTGTAAACGCTGGTATATTTTGGATCGTAGGCAAAGAAATGCTATAATTAGGGCTGTTAGCTTTGAAGACTACTCAGAAGCATCAGCTGGTCCATACGATTCTTGTACATGAAATCAATTATAAAAGTGAATAATTTAATCACTTGATCAAGAAATTCAACGTGAGATTCCAACATCGCTCTTTTGTCTCTATATTTATACACTGGCATTGTTGTGTCAGCATTGTTGGGTTTCTAGACATAAGAATGACTCGATCTGACTTAGGTTATACAAGGTTCTCTCTGGCTGACCTGTTGGGAATAGATTGTACAGGGGCAAAGGTAGAAGCAGGAGATCTGAGAGGAGGCTTATATAGCAAGCCAGATGCTTGGTGATGGTGGCTTGGATCAGGGTGGTAGAGGAAATGATTAGCATCTGGAATTGGAGTTGCCACCAGCTGAAATGGGAAATGCTATAGGGGTAAAATCAGGAATTCAGTTCTGGATGGGTGATGTTTGAAATGTCAAAATGGTTTCAATCCCTGGTATCTCCTAAAAAAAAAAATCACAGGTGAGATGTTGAGGGGGCAGTTGGACATTTGAGTCTGGAGCCTGGGAGACCAATTTGAGCTGGGTTTATAGATTTGGGAATTACTAGCCTAAAGGTAAAGACTGAATGAGATTACGGTATTGGTCAGGATAAGGTAGGCTTCTGCCTCGGTAACAAACAGCTCCCATATGCCAGTGGCTTGCCAACACAAATTTCTTTTTCAACCATGCAAAGTCTGTCGTATGTCTGGGCACTTTTCCAGGACACCTGTCTTTCTTGCAGTGACTCATTGATCAGGCTGCTTTGATGTTTTTCAGTCCCACATCTCAACATGTGGCTCTCTTCAAATAGCTGCAGCAGGAAAAAAAATGACAGCTGGAGAATCATGTGCCAGGCTTTAGCTCTCTGCTTACAACCTGCTAGATAGGACTAGTAACATGCAGGGTTCCATATGCCCAGAAGAAATGGGAGGAGAAATGCATGAGCACTGCTGACTGTTACCAGTCACCAAGGAAGCCAGGGTTGATGGATGCTTGCGATTTTCTCCAGCCACACTCTGCTGGAGAATTGGATATAACTGGATTGAGGAAGTGAGAGGACTAGGGAGTTTGGGGTGTGTGCAAGGGAATGCTTATTATAATTATGACAATGTTAGCTCTGTTTGATCATTTGGATCATGAATTGTGTTGCTAGCAGAATCCATTTTATTTTTCACTCCATCTACTGAATTTTATAATCTGAATATATATTTAGAAATTATGCATGCATGTATGTATATATAT
The DNA here is from genome assembly GCA_026826555.1 of Tolypeutes matacus. Classification (NCBI taxonomy): domain Eukaryota; kingdom Metazoa; phylum Chordata; class Mammalia; order Cingulata; family Chlamyphoridae; genus Tolypeutes; species Tolypeutes matacus. Next base: position 1,330,383 of record JAKSZT010054325.1, on the reverse strand, counting down.
CCCCAATTCTTTTTCTCATTGTTTGGTTGCAATGTCTTCTTCTTCTTTTTTTTTTTTTTAACAAATCAATTTTATTGATACATATTAATAAAGCATACAGTTTATCCAGAGATATAACCAAGCAGTCAGTGTCTTCTTGACTCTCCTTCATGGTTCTGGTGACTGTTAATTTTTTTTCAAACTCAATCTTTTATTTCTTCTATGAAGTCCCCCTTCCTCAAGCCTCTGGGTCTTTTACACCGTCCCTGCTCAAGGGTGGTCCTGGACCAGAGGCACTCTGGCATTCATCTGACTTGGGTGAATGCAGATTCTCAGATTCCACCAGAGACCCCCAGAGTCAGATCTGTGGGGATGGGGCCCAGGCATGTAGGATGAGTACTTTGCTCCCTGAGTGATTCTGTCGAGAACGTCTGCTTACATAACTGGTGCTTTCTTTTCCTTCTCAATTCGGGGACAAGTCCCCCTCTCCCCCATGCACCCCCCTCCCAGATCTGTGCTGTCAGGACCCAGGGCTCTTGTGGTCTGCACTGGGAAACTGGCATGAGGCATGGAAGTGAATTTTTTTGGGGGGGTGGGTGGGTGAGTTGGACAACAAGGGATCCTGCAACTGTGCCTTCTGAGGGAGGTACCTCGTTTCTCAGCCTTCTCCGAGCATACGTTCTGGGTTGACTTGAGCACCTGGTCAGCTCCACGTGTTATTTACTGTTCTTATTTTCCCCGTTGGGCTTTCTCAATGCTTTTTCTTTGGCTCATGGAAAGGAGGACAAGGAGATCTCAGACTTGGAGAGAACAAAGTGGCCAACTGAGTTTCTCAATGGATTTTAAGAACCCGTAGCCGACAACTCTGTGATGAAAATGAGAGCCACTGGGTGAGCACTTTGAATGGACTGTACAAAGCAGGGGACTGTATAACACAGGGAATTCAGTGATGGATGATGGACTGTGGTTAACAGGACAAATATGAGAAAGTTCTCTCATGAACAATAACAAATATATAATATTAATACAGGGTGTTAATAATCGGGTGGGTTGGGGGAAAACACACCAAATGTAAGATATGGGCTATAGTTAGCAGTAATATTTTGATGACGCTCTTTCATAGCTTGTAGCAAATGTTTCACAACAATGCAAGGTGTTGATGGTGGGGTGATGTGTGGGAGCCCTGTATGAGGATATGCATGTTTGTTTTGTAAGCTCACAACTTTTACTATACACTTATTGTTTATGTATGTTCATGCATGAATGATATGATTCAATAAAAAAAATTTTTTTATGAAAAAATAAAGAACCCATAGCCAAGGAAATCAAGATGATTTTTGAGTTGCTTTGGATACCAAGAGAGAAATCCTGAAAGATTCAGGGTCTCAGCACCCCAGGGCCTGGTGGGGGGAGAAGCTGGGCACCCCTGGGTTGCTTGAGAGAGGACTGGTGAACTTCAAAATCAGTGAAACAAAATCACGCAGAGTGCTTCTCCCTGCCAGCCCCTGGCCACCGCCGGGAGGAATCACTTTGGAGGATGCTGGTGGGTACCGACACTACCTTCTGAAGGCTACGAGGGGTCATACGCCACCTGGGCAGACGCTGGGTCCTGGGGACCAGCCATTGCTCATTCTCCCTGACTCCGGGGTTCCACCCCGAGGAAAGGGGGAGAAGGGCAGGGAGGAATGAATCTGCCCGGACTGTCCAAATGTCTGTAAAGCAAACTGAGTTTAACTGGGAGGGAAGAACTTGCCTTTTCAGAAGGTGGAGTCAGAAATGAACATTGAGGGGGAGCGGGTATAGCTCAGTGGCTTGAGCACCTGTTTCCCATGTAGGAGGTCCCAGGTTCAAAGAACACTGAGTTGTGAAAAAGGAAGCTACATTTTGCACTCGTGGCTGTTGAGACGGAGAATTTGTCCTTGCCATGGTTAATAGTTGAACGTGAACAGCATCTTGAATGTGGCAGGTGGCCAGTGAGTGCCAGTTACTATCTTCCCAGCTATGCCCATTGCCTAAATAGGTGTATACCCACATGCTAGCACACCAGTGGAAAGATTGGGGAGCAGAGAGGAGGCCCCAAGTGATATTTTTATTCAGAAATTTGTTTGCTTTATTCATGCATTCATTTATTCATTTATATTAGGGAAGCTCTGAGTTTACAAAACAATCATGCATCCCATACAAGTTTCCCCATACAAGTTTCCCCATACACGGCCCCACCACCACCTTGCATTGTTGTGGAACATTTGCTACGAATGATGCAAGAACATTGTCAAAATGTTCCTGTTAACTATAGTCCGCAGTTTGCATTTGGTGTATTTTTCCCACAAACCACCCTATTATCAACACTAGGTGTAATTATTTATTTATTTTTTGTTATGGAAATTTTCAAGCATAAATTAAAAGTAGAGAGAAAAGTGTAAGGACTCCTGCTTCCTACCCACATCAGTTTAAAGTCATCTTTCCCTAGCCACATTCCTGCCATGGCATTATTTTAGAACAAACTCCAGTCATTCTATTATTTGATCCATCCAGACTTCAGTAGCTCTAAAACGGTGCCTCTAAATTACATGAATTCTTTTAAAAAAACATGACCACGAGACCACCGATATAAAGAAAATCACTGTAGTGCTACAATACCCTCCCTATCTGAATATGTTCAAATTTTCCCGATTGTCTCATTGATGATTTTTTAGAAGGTTGTTTGATTTCAATGAAGATCCAAAAGTACACAGTTTTGATCATGCTATGTATATGACTTTTTATACCTTAGAGGTAATTATTAGTACACACACACACAAAAACACTCACTGCATTTCCAAGTAAGAACTAATCTGTAGGTTTCTTTCCCCTCTCTCTTTCTCCTCCAAAATGATTAAATTACTCATTGGTCAGAAGTCCTAGGTCTGAATCTTGGATTGGCTACTTACTCTTTGGGGAGGCTTGAGCAAAGTACTTTACCTCTAAGAATCTTCCCTGTGAAATGGAAGGAACGCCTAAGGCAGGAAGCTGTTGGGAGCTGTTGCAGACAAAGAATGATGGTCTCTGGAGGACAAATACACTCCTGCAACTTCGCTGGGGAATTCATCAATTAAAGGATTTAGCACAGAGCCAGGCACACATGAAGAGAGTGGTGAACTATTAATTCTATGCTCCTGTGTACAAGTCCTAAACCCACATACACACTCCACGCTCAAACACATGCCATAAACACGTGCCCCATGTGCATACACACCAAATGCATATATGCATATGCTGCACACACATACCCCACCCATACGCACACGCACTGTATGCAAACACACATGCACCATGCAAACAGATGCCACATAAACACACACGTATCACATGCACACACACCACATGTCAACACATGCACACACAAGCCACACCCCAGTGCATCACACGCACGTACACCACATATACACATACGTATATATACTGTACACACACACACACACACACGTATACCTTGGGAAACCTAGAATTGTATTAATTAAAGACACCACTAGGTGGCACCATGTCACTTTTATTCAGAAAATTTTATTTGCCTATTTTTATATAGTCATTACATTCTATAGCAGCAGTTCTCCAAGTGTGGTCAAAACTATTTTCGTAATAATACTAAGATGTCATTTGCCTTTTTTCAACTATCTCATTTTCTCATGAGTGTACAGTGGAATTTTCCTCAATGCAACAGGTTGAAGGCTTGAGCCAATCTGAGAATCTGCTGTCTTCCACTAATCACCGCATGAAAGAGATTTGCAAAAATGTAAAACAACCCTTCTCTTCTCACTAATTCTTTTTTGCTTTGGAAGGTATAGCTGTTTTTCATCAAATGTTATTTATGTTAAAATGGAACAGGCTTATTCTTATTTATAAACAAACACATACATATTTCAAAATCTCCTTAATTTTAATGTCTAATAAAATTGATAACTGTATCTCCCATAAACAAAAGCTCTTTAAGGTCTGCAATAATTTTTTAAGAGTACAAAGATATCCTGAGACCATAACATTTGAGAATCGCTCTTCTTTGTGCCATCACACGTCCATAAATATATTTCAGGGTTTTTCTTTTATTACAAATTTATAAAGAACCAACAAGTACAAAGGAGGGGAAAATCACTTACCTGATTACCAGGAGATGGTCATGCTTGACATTTTACCATGTTTTCTTCTAACTGTTTTTCTGGACATAGTTTTCTGTGGTTTAATGAGCACTGAATATAAGCCAAGTGTCTGAGGCTGCACCAGCTGGATGTCTCAGGCCATCTCCTTGACAATCACACATGCGTCTTGCAGCTCCAAAGCTCGGAGCCTTCACCTGCTCACGCTGGCAGCCCAGGCCCCTGGGGAAGTGCCTCCTTCCTCCATATTTTTAGGAGCCTCCAAGGCATCTCCTTTTAGCCTCCCCAGTAGTGTGTCATCTTGTGGGTCTGGCTAAGGTATGTCCCCATGGTCAGTGCCCCTTCCAGCCATGTGGCAGGGCTAAGGGCAACCATGCTATCCACTGACACCTTTTTCAAGGCTCTGTCTTGGCCACTGATGTGCCCATTTCTGACTCCCACCCCCCACGGTGTCCACTTCATTGGCATCTGCGGCGGAAGGGGGTTCTGTCTCTGTGATTCAGGAACCAAACACCCCCCATCTCTCTCCTATAAAAGAGCTGAGAAATACCTGCCTGTCCACGTTCAACTGTTTTGGAATGACTGGATGGATGGAATATGGAGTTGCATAAGAACCTTACTGGGAGATTGTCTTAGTTTCCCAGCTGCTATGACAAATATCACACAATGGGTTGGCTTCGACAACAGGAAATTTATTGTCTCATGATTTCAGAGGCTGGAAGGCTTGCATCTTCCGGGGGTTGTCAGTGTTTTGTGTTGCTGGCAAACCTTGGGGCGAGACAGAACACTTGTCTTTCCCACCACATGATGATGTCCTTCCGTTGACTTCCAGCTTCTCGGCTTTCTCTTCCTCCTGCCTCCACTTAACAGGATTAAGGTCCAACTTCATTCTATTGGGCCCCACCTTAATTAAAAACCACATCCTCAAAAGGACATATTTACAATGGGCTGACACTCATGGAGATGGGATGAAGATTAAGAACTCAAATTACCATAGGGAGCCAAGATGGGAAGAGAGAAGGTATCAGTGAAGGAGGGTGCAACTCTGCCTCTCCAAAGCTTGTGGGGGCTCCAGAGCAGGCTGCCTGGGTGGTCAGGGCTTCTGCTCTTCAACTCAAGTCTCGCTGCTGCCTCTGCTCACCTGCTGACCTCCTTCCTCGACTGTCTTCCCAACTGACAGTTTGAATTTGGTGAATCCCAAAAAGAGATTATGTTTTTGACCTAATCCATTCCTGTGGCTGTGAGACCCTTTGATTCCATTCTATTCCCTTAAGGGACCTTGATTAGATCACTTGATTAGATTGCCTTTTAAAAAAAAGATTTATTTACTTATTTATTTCTCCCCCACCTCGTTGTTTTGTGCTTGCTGTCTGCTCTCTGTTTGTTCTTCTGTGTCTGCTTGTCTTCTCTTTAGTCAGCACCAGGAGCCCATCCTAGGACCTTCTGGAGTGGAGAGAGGCTGCTCAATCTCTTGTGCCACCTCAGCTCCTGGATTTGCTGCATCTTTCATTGTCTCTCTTCTGTGTCTCTTTTTGTTGTATCATCTTGCTGCACCAGCTCTCTGCATGGGCCAGCACTCCATGTGGGCCAGCAGTCCTGCATGGGCCAGTACTCTGCATGGGCCAGCTTGCTTTTCACAAGGAGGCCCCAGGAATCGAACCTTGGACCTCCTATATGGTAGACGGGAGCCCAGTCACTTGAGCCACATCCGCTTCCCTAGATTGCTTTTGATTGGACTATGTCAGTAAGGCGTGACTCAGGTTGGGTCTCCACTCCCATGCTGAAGCTTTATATAAACTGAAAACACACAGAGAGACACAGAAAAGGAAGCTGTGCCATTTTGATCCTGCCATGTGTGAGAGAGGACTCAGGATCGCTAGCAGCTGAAGCTGAGGCACAAAGGCCCCAAGAGGCTGTGCCCACAGAGCAGCTCAAGGCTGAAGAGATGGTGAGCCTGGAGGGGAAGGCAGGGACCTCAGCAGAGATCAGCCACCATCTTGCCTTGTCACATGGATCAACAGTAGCTGACTTTGGTGAGAAAGCATCTCTGATGGTGCCTTGACTTGGATATCTCATGGCCTCAGAACTGTAAACGTTTACCCTAATAAATTTCCCATTATAAATGCCACACATTTCAGCAGCCTTGTGGCAAACTAAGACATTGCCTTTCCAGGAGACAGGTGAACCCAGTCGAAGGGTGCAGGGAGGGGTGAAGAGTTGGGGCCAAGTAATTTAAACTATCACATCCCTGCTATTGTAAGTAGAAGAAGGTTCTTTATTGGATTTGAAAGGATATAGGAAAGATTTAGGTTTAACTTGATATATTGACATATTAGGAATTCTTGTTTTTCTTATTGCAGGGATCCAGTACTCTCTCTCTCTCTCTGTCTGTCTCTCTCTCTTTTAGGAGGTATGGGAGATTGACCCCAGGACCTCATACATGTGAAGCAGGCGTTCAACAGCTGAGCTATACCTGATGCCTGAGTACTCTCTATTAAAAGAATCTGTCAGGATGTAGCTATTTTCTGTAGAGTTCTTAATTTTGTGTGATCTCTCTCCCATCCCAGGTAGCCATCCAGTGAGCATGATCTGCTTTCCTGCAGTTTAAAGGATTAACAGGTGCTAAAAAGGACATGTGATGATTTAAATGAATTTCTTAGATGGGTTTCCCATACTCCTACCCCTCTGCCTGTCCTTGAGCAAATTCAAAGACACAAAATTTGTAAACCCTTTCATTAACTTAAACGAGACGAAACTGGTTTATTAGTCCAATTATTTGTGAATCAGCACAGCTTATTAAAAACCTTACATTAAGTTATTTTCAGAAGTGTGGCAGTACTAATTGGACAATTTGCAAAATGAACTGTTCTTGCAGTTGGACAATAACATATACACTTTGAGTGTGATTTCTCTCTCTTTCTTTCTCTGCTGCACCTGCTGTCCCTGCAACCAGCTCTCTACCACACTGAACTCATTTGAATATTTAATTCCAGACTGAAATTTGACATTTTTTAAAACCTTGTCTGTCAACTCTAAGTTTTCCCTTTATTTCCCCCTCCATTATCTATTGTCTTCTCTATCTTTTACTTTCTTGGATTCTCTGGGGGTGGTGGTGGTGGTGGGTTGTTTTCTATGGGTGGTACACATATATAACTGCTTGGGAATATATATTGTGCATCCTCACTTGAACGCTAGTTTGGCTGGGTAATGATTGGATTCTAGGCTAAAACTAATTTTCCTTCAAAACACTAGAGAAATTGCTCTCTTGCCTTCTAGCCTTTGGGGTTAATGATGAAAAGTCTGATGTCAAGCTGATTGTCATTCTATTGAGATAACCTATTGTCTCTTTCTGGAAGTTATTAGGATTTTCCCTTTTATCCTTGGTATTCCAGCTTCACTGCAATATGTCTAGATTTTTAAACGTTCTATTTTACTTTTTACTCAACCTGCTTAATATTCAATGGACCCCATCAGTATAAAGGCTGATATCTTTCTTCAGCTCTGGAATCCCCCCTATCCCCACCCCTGTTATTTTTTTGAATATTTCTTCATTCTCGTTATATCTGTTCTCTCCATTGGAATCTCTAGTAGATATACATTGAACTTTCTGGGTCTCCTCTCCATGACCCTCGACTTTTTTTTTTTGCTTTAAAAACAATTATTGGGGCACGGATGTGGCTCAAACGGTTGGGACTCTGTCTCCCATATGGAGGGACCTGGGTTCGATCCCCGGGGCCTCCCGGTTTAAAAAAAAATATATTGTGGAGATATATGTATGCACACATATATATTACAAAATTTCCCATTGTAACCATTTTTAAATGTACAATTCGGTTGTATTGATTACATTCACAATGTTGTGCTACTATCACCTACCACCATTACCAAAACTTTTCTATCATCCCAAACAGAAAGTCCATACCTATTAATCAATAACTTTCCCATTTCCTGCTCCTCACAGACTCTGATAACCTCCAATCCACTTTCTATCTCTATGACTTTGCTTTTTCTCAATAGGTTATAGAAGTGGAATCATAAAATATTTATCCTATTGTGTCTGGCTTATTTCACTCAACATAATATTTTTAAGGTTCATCCATGTTGTAGCATGGATCAGAACTTCATTCCTTTCCATGGCTGAATGATATTTCTTTTGTATGTATATACCACGCTTTGTTTATCCATTCATCTGCTGATGGACACGTGGGTTATTTCTACTGTTTGGCTATTGTGAATAATGCTGCTATGAATATTGGTATACATGTATCTCTTTGAGTCCCAGCTTTCACTTCTTTTGGGTATATACCAAGAAGTGGGATTGTTGGGTCATATGGTAGTACTAAGTTTAAATTTTTTGAGGAACTGCCCAAGTGTTTTCCACAGCAGCCATACCATTCTACATTTCCATCAACAATGCGCAAGGGTTTCAGCTTCTCTGCATCCTCGTGAACGCTGGTTATTTTCAGATTTTAAAAAATTATAGCCATCTTACTGAGTATGAATTGTTATCTCATTGTGGTTTTGATTTTCATTTCCTTAATTTCTAAAAATGTTGATCATTTATTCATGTGCTGATTGGCCATTTGTAAATCTTCTCTGGAGAAATGTCTATTCAAGTCCTTTGTTTTTAATTGGATTGCTTGTATATTTGTTGTTGATTTGGAGGAGTTCTTTACATATTCTGGATATTAAAACCCTGTCAGATATAGGATCTTCCAATGTTTTCTTCCATTCTATAGGTTGCCTTTTCATGTTCTTGATAATATCCTTAAGTACACAACAGTTTTTAGTTTTAAAGAAGTCTAATTTTTTTGTTGCAAGTAGTTTTGTGTTATATCTAAAATTCCATTGCCAAAGATAAAGTCATGTAGATTTTTACCAAGATTATATTTGAGAGATTTATGGTTTTAGCTCTTATGTTAAATCCTTATCCATTTTGAGTTAAAATTTTTATGTGCTGTGAGGTCCATCTTCATTTTTTTGTTTGTGGACATCCAGTTTTCCCAGTACCACTTGCTAAAGATATTGTTCCCTCCCCCCGCCCCCCAATAAATGTTGAAAATCAGTTGTTCTTGGATATGTAGGTTTATTTCTGGACTCTCAATCACATTCCGTTTGTCGACATATCTATACATATGCCAATACCACACAGTTTTGGTTACTATAGCTTTATAGTAATTTTTGAAATTGGAAAGTAATCAATTGTGTTGTAATTGTACTGTTAACTATGGTCCCTGGTTTACATTAGGGCTCACTGTGTTGTACAGTCCTATAATTTTTTTTAATTTAAAATCTAGTAACATACAACCTAAAATTTCCCCTTTTAACCACATTCATATATGTAATTCAGCAGTGTTAATTACAGTCACTATGTTGTGCTACCATCACCGCCATCCATTACCAAAACTTTTCCATCACCCCAACAGAAACTACACCTATTAAACATTAATTCCCTATTCCCCACCCCACCCCTGGTAACCTGTATTCTTGTTTCTGACTCGATGAATTTACTTATTCTAATTATTTTATAGCAGTGAGATCATACAATATTTGTCCTTTTGTGTCTGGCTTATTTCATTCAACATGATGTCTTCAAGGTTCATTCACGTTGTTGCATATATTAGAACTTCATTCCATTTCACAGCTGAATAATATTCCACTGTATGCTTATACCCCATTTTGTTCATCATTTCATCTCTTGATGGTCACTGGGGTTGCTTCCATCTTTTGGCAATTTTGCATAATGCTATTAGGAATATCAATGTGCAAATATCTGTTTGAGCCTCTGCTTTCAATTCTTTTGGGTATATACCTAGAAGTGGGATTGCCAGGTCATATGGTAATTCTGTACTTAACTTTCTGAGTACTGCCAAACTGTTTTCCACAGTGGCTGCACAATTATACATTGCCACCAGCAATGAATGAGTGTTCCTATTTCTCCACAGCCTCTCCAACATTTTTATTTATTTATTTATTTTTTAATAATAGCCCTTCTAGCAGGTGTGAAATGATATCTCATTGTGGTCTTGACTTGCATTTCCCTGATGGCTAACGATGTTGAGCATCTTCTCATGTGTTTTTTGGCCATTTTCGTATTGTTTTTTAAAAAAGCAGTTTTATTGAGATATATTCATATACCATACAATCCATCCAAAGTGTATAATCAATCAGCCATTTGTTTATCTTATTTAGAGAAATGCCACCAATTGAGTTTTTGACGTTAATTTTCAGTTTCTACTCCTTGTAATTAATTTTTTTATGGACAAAATATCCTCTCTTAACTCTCTGAAGATAGCAATTATATTTATTAAAATGGTTTCCTTATTTTCTTTATTTTCTCCTTTGGTTATAGTTCTTCTATGCTGTGCTTGATGTTTTTTTTTATCGCGGTGTTGGTTTTTTTCAAATGTTTGGTGATTCCTGGTCGTCTGTCCGTCTTTATATCTAAGAATTTCTATTAGCCTGGCTTATTCTATTTATCACAGTTGCCTCTGATGATTATTGGGGCGGAGCAGGATCTGTAGCTCACAGTGGCGTGGGTTGCCCTTGGCCTTCTGGGGGTTCAGTTGTCACTCACTGTTCTGTCTTGTCTCTCTGGACCACAAATTCACACTCTCGATGTTAGCCTGGGGGCAAATACCATTGTTCAGTGGTGGTGGTCTTTCTTATTTTCCCATGCCAAATTTCTTTTTCCTTTCCTTTCCTTCTCCTTTTCCACTCGTTCTAATTAAACAACTCCTTTCCATCATTCATGAGTTTTTGTTTGGGAAGGAGGTCAAATGCGGGTGCTTCGTCCTCCATCTGGCTCCAATCTGTATTTTTAGCGCAACAACTAAGTTTGGAAGTTTGAAACTAACGACATTAGGGCTGAGAGATTTCTTAATGTAAATGTAAATATATTTCAGCAGAGTTAATGAAAACTTGGAGTGCTTACAAAGTTGGATATATTACATGTGTGACAAATTATATATAAACCAGACTTCATTTCCTGTTTTTTTTTTTTTTCATCAGCAAAAGAAAAATGGCAAGAAAACCAAGTCTTCTATATTTGAGCTACATGTTTTAAGGGACAATGCATAATGCATATTTAAATGTTTTTGGCAGTTGCTATTAAAATGAATAAAACTTGACAATAGAATCCCCGCAAGGTATACACTTACAGCCAGGATGAACCCCTTGTGCAGATAAGGTCCGGTTTTGTCCCCGGCTGCTGTTGTTATGTTAGCAATTGTGGTGTCATTTTTCTCACTCGTCTCTCATCACTATGGTGATTTCTTTTAAAATAAAGTGAACAGTTCCCTTCATGTGCATTGACGACTGGTTTGGCATTTTATCAGTGGCTGTCAGTTTCCACACAAGAATATGAACAACGAAAACAAGTATTTTTTGAATACCTCCTGCCCGCCTGGGCCCTAGCCCTAGTGACACAAGGACAGAGAGGACCAGCCGCTTCCCCTTAGGGAAGCTTTCTACAGAGAAGGAAAGGCAAAACAAACAAACAAAAAACAAACTAAAGAAAACCACCTATATTCCACAGATCCCCCAGCAACTGAAGCCCAACTTTGCATGTTATTGTGAAGTGACTTAATTTAGAAATGTTTTATTTTTTGTGTGGGTAGAATCTTTTTGAAAAAATTACAGCTCGCTTTGGAATATGACATGGTTCAAAAGTCAAAATAATGTAATGAAAAGATAGCCCTATTGTCTCCTTTCCCTTCTTGGTAACCATTTGCATTCAAATCTTGTTTATACTTCTAGTGTTCTCTTGTGCCATTATGTGAGACTATATGGTTTAATTATTTCTTTTTTCTAAAGGGATGGCACGTTCTGTACTTGCCAATATATCCTGGAAAGCTTGTTGTATTGGCCCTTAGAGATTTCCCTCATTGTCTTTTCCAGCTTTTAATATCTCACTAGGTGGCTGTATCATAATACATTAACCAGCCTTCTATGGGTAGCCACTTGGGAAGTTTCCAAACTTCTGCCATTACCAGGAAGGCTCCAGGGAATAATCTTGCATGTCAGCCAGTTATCTGTGTGCAGGGGAATCTGTGTAGAGTTGACATCCTGAAACCGGGTGGCTGGATCGGAGGGTGCTTGCATCTAAGACAGGGCTTCTTAACCAGGGATCCATGGACCCCTTGGGGGTCCATGGAAAGATTTCAGGGGGTCTGTGAGCTTGAATTGAAAAAAAAAAAAAACTTAATATCTTTATTTTCTCTGACCTCTAACTGAAATCTAACATTTCCTTCACTTATAGATGTATGCAATAAATTACAGTAGTATTCATTTCATATCACTTTACAGTTGTTGCACATCTTGAAAAATCACTTAAGCTTATCCATACTTCAAAATTATGATAGTTGTTAGACCCGATGCTAGTTGAATGTCATAAAACCATCTGCTACTACATTCTAAGAAGGGGTCCATGGTTTTCACCTGACTGACAAAGGGGTCCATGGAACAAAAAAGGTTAAGAACTCTTGATCTAGGATTTTGGCAGATTTTGCCAGATGTCCCTTAATGCCTGACAGAAACTCTTCTTTCTGGGTGAGGATATTTCTAATCCTTTTTTGTATTCTAGTAGCAGCTAATACTTGTACCTTTGCTTCTCCATTGTGTATTTGTTCTTGAGCATCATCAAAGTCTCCCTTAGCCCAAGTGAAGCCATTCGTAAGTGGATGATGCCTCATACTTGCTTGATGGTGCCCCAGTTGAGGAAGCAATTGAAGGGGATGTTTAAGGGTTGATGTGGAGGGCAGGCTGTCAGGGCTCATGTTCAAACTGTTCAATGCTGAGCAGTGGAAGGAAAGACTCAGGTCAGAGAGTGGAGAGCTCAGGCTGCCTCATGTTAGAGTTCCGGATTGTTCTAGCAGGCAATGGGCAGCCACTGATAGTTTCAAAGTGGAGGGAGGAGATGATTAGAAGGAGGTCAAGGCAGATTTTAATTCTAGTGGCCTGTGCAGGATAGGGAGAGAGACTAGAGAGAGACTATCATTTTTAATTCTTAAACTGACCTGCCATGGCTTGCTATGGGGCTAAATATTTCATATTGCTATGCAGTAGCAGTTGTCTAGTTAAATCTCTTGGAGGGGGTTTTGGGGAGAAATTCTTAGCCAGGAAGGGTAATTCCTCTTTTAACTTTTCTGATGGCAAGGGGTGAATGGCCACTTTCTCACTTGGTTTTCCTCAAGGGCTGCCCATTTATCCGTTGACATTCAACGCACTTTAATTGAAACACCATGTGAGTGACTTGAAGCTCACAGAATGACTGGTTCCTCCGAATCGGGGTATCTTATCCCCTTATCTTCCCACTTTAGAGGGCGAGACAGTCATTAAGGGGGCAATGCCTGGTCCCAGACCCTGGGATGGGTGGATGTAAGACCTGGGCAAGGAAGGCCATCTTCCAGAGGCTTTGCTCAGCTCTTTTCTACCCACTGTCAAATGCAGTTGTCTGGCTCCTTGACAGTGCCAGGAGGCAGGCAACGCTGTGTGCGATTGCCATGGCAACCAGCAGCCAATGTCCACGGGAACTGAGCAGGTGGCTCATATGGGCTGAGAGGAGGGTCACCTGCCTGGCCGTTGGAAGCCTCAGTGACGAGGTGGAACGGCAGCCTTCTTCAGCTCCTCTTGGCTCCTGAGAGATCAGGTATTCAGGATGTCTTCTTGACTCCCTCTAGAAGTCTAATCCCTGAGTGAGAGAACCTTAAATTTCTGAGCTTATAAAAAATGTGACTTTCTCTCAGAGCAGATTGAGTGGCTATAATTCAGAGCACCAAGGGTGGAGAAGACCCAGAGAGATACATATGTCACTCTGAAATGAGGCTAGAACTCAGAGGTGAAACTGAGTCCAAGGGACTCTGCTTTCTAAGGCAGAAAGGGAGGGTCATTCCTTAAAGAGCCACAGATGTAATCGGCACCCAGCTGTTAGAATTCAGGGTCTGGCCATCCTTGTTTTATCTGGGTCTCTTCATTTAATTAACTAGAAAATACTGTGCATGCTGACATTATTTGCTGCAGCCTGGAAATGTAGGTTTAATCATGGTCCCACAGTTTTCCAGTGGAAATGTCATTGCAGGATGTCTTAGTTTGCCACAGGGCAGCCAGTGCAATATACCAGAAATGGATTGGGAATTTTATTAGGGTAAAAGCTTACAGTTCCGAGGCTGCAAAAATGTCCAAATCAAGGCATCATTAGAGATGTTTTCTCATCAAAGGTCAGCTGCTGGCAGATCCTGGAGTCCTGCCATGTGGTGAGGCAAGATGGAGAGTCAGCTGCTCTCTCTCTACTTTCTCCTTGAGCTCAGGCATCTCTCTCTGAGCCTTGTCTCCTTGAGTCTCTCAGGGTTTCTCTGTCTTTCTGTAGCTGTAGGCAGACCTGGAGTCCTCTCTCTCACACATGGCAGGGTAAAGATGGTGGTGGCTTTCTTTTTTTCTGTTTCTGCTTTCAGTTCTCAGTTTATATAAGACCCAGCAAGAGGGCAGAGACCTAACCTGGGTCATGCCTCACTGGCACAGTCTAATCAAAAACCCTAAAGTGATCTAATCAAAGGCCCCTTAACTGAATTTAATGAAATCAAAGGGCCCCACACCCACAGGAATGGATTAGTTCAAGAACAATCTTTTCTGGGACTTACAAAATTCACACTGTCACACAGGATTACTAGGAATTCAGAGCCAAAGGAGGGAAAAACAGGGTCTCAAACTGAGAAGGATGTTATGGCCAGGTCCAAGTTCACGGTGTGTGTTTTTTTCAGCAAGTGCTTTCTGAATGGGAACTCATCCACAGGCTGTGGCTGCAGGGTTTGTCACCCAGTGGTCCCAGTGATGGGTTGGCCATCTCTGCAGGCATGGAAGTCTGTGGGGTCAGCTTAGTGAGGACAGCAGGTTTGGGGGCTCTGCCTTTGGGGCTGGGTTTTAGACACCTGCAGGCAGTCTTTACTCAACCAGCTAACTCCTAGAAGAAATACATGACAGGGATGGGGAGAAAAGTTTGGGGTCTGGGATGCAGACTTTGGCTTGGGAAATGAAGATGCTTTGAACAAATGCCATGAATGTCTTGATGTATTAATTGAGAGGTGCTGGGCAGAAGGCAAAACAAAGCTCTTCCCAACTGCTTAAGACCCGAAAGATATGACCTCAAAGAAGTCACCCCGAAGCTACATGTTCTTCTTGGACATAACAAAGAATCATCCAGCAGAGTGGAATATATTCTGGTATCAAGGACCACTGGGAAACAAAAGCTGATCAATTTATGACCACATACAAGTCAAAAACAGATTTATTTAGATTACCTAAGGGACAAAATATTCTTTGCCTCATCATTGGCAGTTAAATCATGAATGGAGACAATGCAATTCCCTTTGGTAAACATCCAAACTAATTAAACATGCCTTTGGTTCCTTATTATGACCAGTTAAAGGAGGAGAGAGGGAAAGAAGGAATAAATTAGTTCATTTGATCACTCCCCCAGTAGATATTTTTTGAGTACTTAGTATGTTCCAGGCTCTGAAGCAGGAAGCGAGTGAAGGCAGACCCAGCCTTTGGCCTCCAAAGTCAGGTCTGTTGGGGGTTCAGGGAAGCCAGTAGCAGGGTCATACCTGGAGACCAGGTCCCATGTGTAATGCCATGGGCTCGGAGGCCACCAAGCCCAGGGGACAGCAGAGGGGCATGCAGGAAAGGGGAGGACTAAGACTTCTGCAGTTGATGGGGTTGGGAAAGATGAAAAGTTTATGAAAAGGTGCAGAGGTGAGAGCAGGAGGCCCATTCCAGGCTCAGAACTGAGGTGGTGGGAGATGGGAAGAGCCCCCGACGTAAGGGTGGGGTCTCCATCCTGCACCCAGGAGAGGCCTTTGAAGGGCTCTAAACATGGAGAGCCACATATTGAATGATTTCATTCACATAAAAGTACAGTGTAGCTCAGTGGTTGAATGCTTCCTTCCCATGTATGAGATCCTAGGTTCAATCCCTGGTACCTCCTAATCCAGAATGGGAAAATATATGGAGATAGAAAGTAGATTAGTAGTTGCTTAGGCCTGGGGGTGGGGTGGGGGTTCGGGTGGAGGGTGGGATAGGGGAACACAGGGGAGATGGCTAAAGAGTACAGAATTTCTTTTTGAGGTGAAGCAATTGCTTTAAAATTGCTTGTGGCAATGGTTGCACAACTCTGAAAATATACTAAAAACCATTAAATTGCATGCTTTAACTGGGTGAATTGTATTGTGTGATCCATGAATTATATCTCCATAAAGCTGTTAGAAATTAATAAAGAAAATTAAACGAGGGTGAGATGGGATTCTTTGAGAGATGACTCTGGTTGGTGGGTGGAAGATGGCTAGATGAGGACCAAAATGGAGCAGTTAAGTGAGACAGCTGTGGTAGGAGCTGGAGAGAGGTCAGTTGGGGTCAGGGAAGTGGAAGGGTCATACAGATTTGAGATAACCCTGGATGGGCCGGGCTGAGCCTCTGCATGGACCCTCAGGCTTGGGCAGTGGTGAGGCAGGCCACTCCATTCTCTGGGATGGGGCAGGTAAGAAGGAGTCTGGGTGGGGGCAGTGGGGGAAGTGGGAGGAAGAACGAGGAATTTAACCACTTTTATTAGGTAGGCTATCAGTCACGGCTCTACCAGAGAAACAAAACCAGTAGGGTAAATAAAGAAATGAATAGAAAGAGATTTATTGCAAGGAATTGGCTTATGGGATTGTGGGAGCTGCCTGGGTGAGTCTGAAATCCAAAGGGCAGACTGGAGATTCTCTGGACAGAAGCCAACATGGCAGTCCACAGGGGGATTTCTTCTTCCTCAGAGAAACCTCTGTTTTTGTTCTTTAGGCCATCAAGTGATGGGATGAGGCAGGCGCAGATTTTCCAGGACAATTTTCTTTACTTAAAGCCAACCGATTGTAGATGTTAATCACATCTATGAAATATGTTCGCAGCCTCATCTAGTTTAGCATTTGTTTGGATAACTGGGTATGATAGCCCAGCCAAGTTAAAACATCAAACTAACCATCACAGGTAAGAAACCATACATAGAGTAAAATACTCAAATAGAAGAAAGTGATTGAGGTGATCAATGTGTTCTTTCCATTCCAGCCTCCCAGAACGTCTCCTGAGGAAACCCCAGTTTAGAGTTTCTTCTGAGGATCTGGACAGGAAATAGAGACTGGGAGGTCTTTAGGATTTGGGTAGGATGTGAAGCCAGGGGACTGGGTAAAGTCCACCAGGGAGGGTGTGTCAAGTCATGAGATACAGACTGTCTTAGTTTGCCAGGGCTAATGTGACAAACACTGCAACAGTGGGTTGGCTTAACAAGAGTTTATGGGTCTCGTGGTTGTAGAGGCCAAAATCAAGGTCTCCACAGGCCCTGCTTTCTCCTGGAGTCTATAGCATTCTGACAGGCCTCTGTCACAGGGCAGTCTCTCTCTCCTTGTGTCTGTTTCCCTGGTTTCTGCTCACCTCTGGCTTCTACTTCTGTGCCCAGTTTCCTTTGCATGCAAGGACTCCAGCCACATTGGATTAAGTCCCATCCTCATTCAGTCTGGCCATACCTTAACTAATAATAGCATCTTCCAAGGTCCTAGTTGCAAAGGGTTCTCTCCCATGGGAAGGTGGATTAAGAAGTGAACATCTTGAAGACATCATGTTGAATGAAATAAGTCAGACCCCAAAGGACAAATATTGTATGATCTTACTGATTTGAAATAATTAGAATAAGCAAATTCTTGGAGTCAGAATCTAGAACATGGGTTACCAGGGGACGGGATGGGGATAAGGAATGGGAAATGAAGGCTTTAAATGTACAGGGTTCTTATTTGGAATGATGGAAATGCTTTGGAAATGGATGGTTGTGAGGGTAGCACAATGTTGTGAAGATCATTAACAACACTGAAATATAGATCTGAATGTGATTAAAAGGGGAAATGTTAGATTGTATATATGGTAATAGAATGAAAATTTTAAAAAAATCCATGGAACTTCACTGCACTGTGAACCCTAAGTTAACCCATAGACTTTAGTTAATAATACAACTATAAAAATGTGCTATCATCAATTGTAACAAATGTTCCGTGCCAATGCGAGGTGTTGACAACAGGGTGGTGTATGGGAATCCTGCATTTTATTGATGAATTTTCTGTAAACCCATGACTTCTCTAAAAAATTAAAAAAAAAATCCACACACAAAAAGACTTGAACAAATCTGTTGTGGGGTCATAGTTCAGAACTCTGGGGACCCTGTGTGCAGGGCACAGGAGAGGAGGGGTCCCAGGAGAAGGGAATCCCAGAAGCCTCCTGCTACAGAATCCCAGCAAGCTCATGCGCCGTGAGGAAGGAGCTGCACCCTAGAAGCTGGGGTAGATGGGAGCAGAGGGATATCAGCAGGGGTGCGGATGGACATTTTTCCTTTCTGGTTCTGGCTGGTAAACCAGGAAGAAATACTTCACGCCACCCACCCTTGAGTTGGACGGCCTTGGTAAGAGCAGCTCCAGGCTATGTTGAAGAAGAAAATGTCGAGGCTTCTACTTGGCACTGCAGAGGGAGGAGGTCAAGGTAGTTTGTGCTTTGTTTTTGGGGCCCTTCAGTGAGTTTCTGGTTGAGCAAAGGTTTGTCCTGGAGCCTCATTTGGGCTTGTGGAAATAAGTAAGGTGTACCTCATTTTATTGCTCTTCACAGATATTCCTTTTTTTTTTTTTTTTTTACAAAATGAAGGTCTGTGGCAACCCTGCATTGAGCAAATGTATGAGTGCCATTTTCACCACAGCAAATCCTCACATTGTGTCTCTGTCACATTTTAATTAAGGTATGTACATTAAAAATTTTTTATTTATTTATTTTTAGGAGGTATCAGGGATTGAACCCAGGACCTCATACATGATAAGCAGGTTCTCAACCACTTGAACTACATCCACTCCCTGTACATTGTTTTTCTAGACATAAGGCTTTTGCACACTTAATAGGGTACAGTATAGTGTAAACCTAACTTTTATAGGCACTGGGACACAAATAATTCACGTGACTGGCTTTATTACAGTGGTCTGGAATCGAACCCGCAATATCTCTGAGGTAGCCCAGACCATAATCAGGAATTGGAGGACAAGAGGTTGGCACTGTGGGAGAAGAAGAGAGGACACCCAGCTCATGGCAAGGACAGGCATGAGGAGGAGAGATGGGACCTTCTCAGAGGGGTTTGGCTGAGGGATTGTGCAGATAGGATGGTCTACGGTTCAATTTTCCACTATGATGGACTCAACCCCACCCTCTATTTCTCCAAATTCCTGAGGGGTCGTTAGAAGAGAATGACAGAATATGTTGACCTGAGTGTCTTTTGAGGCCTCAGCACTGTGTTGTGCCTCTGAGAGCTGTAGTGACCCCTAGAGACCACCAGCCCCTTCCCTGAAGTGGGATCCATTGGATGGGAGGCTGGGCACTTGCCAGCATGGTGCTCGCCAGCTTCCATGTTGATTCATCCTTCTCGAAGAGGGCTTCCAATGGGAAGGAGCATTTTCTTCTAATGAACAGCAGCCCATCTCCTTGTCCTGGAATTGCCCAGTTCTAGTCTGTCTTCTGGGATCCAGAGGAAGAAGTCCCGCTGATGCGGGCTCTTTTGTGTAGCTCTTTGTGGAAACAGCTCTCCTGTCTGCCAGCCTCTCTTTCTAGGTCCCTTGACTGCTCTGATGATGAGTTTGGCTCCTCCACTGTCTTAGGCACACTTAGTAGAAAGCCCCTTGCTCAATAACCCCAATAAAAATGTACCAAGGGGAAACAAATGTGGCTCAACTGATTGGGCTCCCGTTTACCATATAGGAGGTCTAGGGTTTGATTCCCAGGGCCTCCTGATGAAGGCAAGCTGGCCCACGCAGACAGCTGGCCCGTGCAGGAGTTCTGGCTTGCGTGGACAGCTGGTGCAGCAAGCTGACACAACAAAAAGAGACACAGAGGAGAGACAACGAGAGACACAGCAGACCAGTTTGCTGAGGTGGCGCAAGAGATTGAGTGCCTCTTTTCCACTCCGAAAGGTCCCAGGATTGGTTCCCAATGCTGCCTAATGAGAAGACAAGCAAACACAGAAGAACACACAGACAGTGAGCACAAAACAATGAAGAGTGGGAAATAAATAAATAAATAAATATTAAAAAAATATGTATCAACCACTCAGGGGAGCAGTGGCTGCTGTTCCTCTGGAGAGAAAGCTGCCTTTAACGTAGCCTGGTGTCCCCCAATACCATGGGCAGGAACAACCGCCCTGCCTACGTGCCCTCTCCATGTGCTTTGTGGTCAACGCTGAGTTACTCCGTAATGAAGCTCCAGGGAGAACTCAGAGGGGACTTGGGTTCTGGCTGGAGCTTGCCAGCAGCTTAATTCCCAACCTGCCCACTTTTCTGGTCTTAAAAAACCCACAAAACCCTACAAAGCAATGAAGAGCCTGAACATCCCCTCTTGCCACCCCCCCACGACTCCCCCCTTCACAAAACAAGACTGCATCTTCAGTGAATCTAAGAGACAAAGGAGAGCTGCCTGCTTCAGGTCACATTTTGCTGTGGCTGAACCTGCACAGGAAGTCACAAAGGGGAGACAAGCATGGCAGAGGGGAGTGGGGAGTGGGGAGGAATCTAATGGGTGGGTCTCAGAAGGAGAGGGCCTCACCCTGAGGAGGAGCTGCTGTGTGCAAGATTGAAAATCAGCTGGGGGAGGTGGAGAGAAGATGAGGATGGGACTGGGTGTGTGTGTGTGAGGTACCCAGAAGCAGCCAATTTAGGAAGAACCCCCTTGGGAAGAGAGTCAATCCCCATGGAAGGTAGGTGTATCCCTGCCGTTTAGCAACTGCTGATGAGGGACCCAGAGAGGGTCTGGGCTAGGGGAGGAGCCTCCTGAACCGAGGTGGCCTGGCTCTGCAGATGGATGAAAGAAACTGCTCCTCACCATGGCCACAGAGGAGGGAGCCCTGGAGACTCCACCACTACACCATCAACACCAGAGATTCTCCTGCTAAGAGCTGGTCCAGGAAAAGAAAACTCATTCAAACATTGGTAACAAAGTAGGTATAAGGATCACTACACATTCATACAAAATCCCCTAAGAAAAACCCTGCCAAGGAGCAACAGAATTTCTCTGCAGATGGAGAAAATTCATTAGAAAAGTGTTGCCCAAAATGGAAATAATTTATATTCCCAACCTTCTAACATAAATTAAGGAGAAGGAAAAACTCTCTATGGGGGAAGTGGATGTGGCTCAGGTGACTGGGTTCCTGTCTACCACATGGGAGGTCACTGGTTCAGATCCCAGTGCCTCCTAAAGAAGACAGCAAGCTGGCCTGATGGCAGGCGTGGCAAGCTGACACAAGAGACACAAGAAGAAAAAACACAATGAAAGACACAACAAAGCAGGGAGCAGAGGTTCCTGGTGCCTCTCAGAGAAGATAGCGAGCTGATGCTACGGGCAGGCATGGCGAACTGATGCAACAAGATGATGCAACAAGAGATGTGGGGAGGAAAAACATAATGAGAGACACAACAAAAGCAAGGAGTGGAGGTGGCTTGAGTGATTAAGCACCTCCTTTCCACATCAGAGGTCCCGTGTTCAGCTCCCAGTGCCTCCTAAAGAAACAAGGAAGACTAACAGACACAGCAAGTGAAAAATAACAAAGGGATGGGGAAAAATAAATAAAAAAAAATAAATCTTAAAAACAAAACAAAACAAAACAAAAAACCCTCTATGAAGTAATTGCAGCTATGAAGAAAGACCCCAAAGCAGAAATTTAACAACTCAGTGTAGAAGTAACCAGACAAAAGGAAGAGACAGCCAGATAGCAGATGGACAATAGAGACTGATAGAAGTTAGGAAAGAAATAGAAGAAAAGACAAAACCCTTCCAGAAATGAGCACTAAATTAAAAGGAGCTCAAGGGAGAATCAACAGAGTGGAAAGCACAATGAGGCATAGAGAGGAGAGAAACAAGGAAAGTGAAAACACATGAGACAGAAATAAATAAAGGAAATGAAAGAGATTAGAGACGTCAGGAAAAATTGTGGAAGATTTTGAAATGGATCAAAAGGATTCTTGGGTGTCTTCACTAGAAAACTGCTTTGCAGTAGAATGGAAAGCTGAATCATCTCCTTCTGGGGTATTTTATAAGTTTTGTAAATTGTATATAACCAACAGCAAATGATTTTTAACAGTAGATGTGCTGGTTTGAGTCTTTTGTGGACCCCAGAAAGACATGTTATTAAAGTGAATTCATTCCTGTGCATGAAATCCTATTGTCGGGGGGAACTCCTTTTTTTTTTTTTTTTTTTTTACCGGGAGGTCCCAGGGATCGAACCCGGGTCCCTCCATATGGGAAACGGACGCCCAACCAGTTGAGCCACATCCAACCCCCGTGGGGGGGGGAACTCTTGATTCAATTACTTCTGTTGAGGTCCTTTGATTAGACTGCGTGACCTAGGGTGGGTCTTAATCCTCTTACTGGAGTCCTTTATAAATGGAGGACTAAAAGCAGCAGACACAGAGAAAAAGCTACAGAGATGGAGAGAAGGAACCCTGGAGCTCAGAGAGGAGTCCAGGAGAGAGGAAGCCACAGACGGAGCAGCCAGAAGCTGAAGCAACAAGACCTGGAAGAGAAGCAAATGCCTCCATGTGCCTTGTCACATGGCAGGAGTCCAGGATTGCTGGTGGCCGGTCTCCTGATGATGCCTTGATTTGAACACATTCACGGTCTCAGAACTATAAGCTTTAAACCTAATAAATCCCATTATAAAAGCCCAACCCATTTCTGGTATATTGTTCCCAGAAGCTTTTTAGCAAACTAAAACAGTAGACATGCAAATTAATTCTTTCTGGTGGTAGGAACAGCTGATAACCTACCATTGTAAGTGGAATAATGGCCCCCAAATTTGTCCTGGTCCTTATCCCTGGAACTGATAAATATGTCACCTTGCACCACAAAAGTACTTTGCAGTTGTGATTATGATAAGAGTCTTGAGATGGGGAGATTATCTTGGATTAACCTGGTGGGCACGATGTAATCAGAAGAGTCCTTAGAAGAGGAAGGTGGGAGGGTCAGAATTAGAGAAGGAAATGTGATAACAGAAGCAGGGGTTTGATGACATGGGGCCATGAGTCAAGGAGTGTGGGCAGCCTCTCAAAGCTGGAAAAGGCAAAGAAGCGGGTTTTCCCCTATAGCCTCCCCTAGAACACTGCCATGATGACCCATTTTAGACTTCTGACTTCCAGAACTATACAATAATAAATTTGTGTTGTTTTAAGCTGCTAAGTTTGGGGTAATTTGTTATAGCAGCAGCAGGAAACTAATACATCCCTCCCCTCAGATTAAGCCAATTTTACATCTATTTGTAAATTTGTTTCATGGTCTATCTATGTCTCTGTTCTTTGAATTCTCCTTGGAACTGATTGCAGCTCTCCTTTTACTGGTTTTGTTATTAATTAATGAGTTAAATAAAATCTTTGGTATGTTTATTTTGTATTTTTGTAAGACATAATTTTACACTTTAAAAATGATCTTTTAAAAGAGAGAAAGTGATAGGTATAGAAGGCAGGTAAGGGAGACCCAATATATACATAATGGGGATCTTCAAAGAAGAAAACCAAAACAGGACAAATATTTAAAAATACAATTTAAGAAAGCTTGGCTAAGGAAAGAGTGTAAACTACAATGTGAACTATAATCCACGCTCAGTGGCAATGCTCCGAAACGTGTTCATCAATTATATTAAATGTACCACACTAACGAAGGATGTTGTTAATGTGGGAAAATGTGGGAGAGGTAGGAAGTGGAGCATATGGGAGTCCCCTATATTTTTTATATGTAATCTAAGTATCTTAAAAAAAGTATTTATATAAAAAATCAGTTGAACATACAAAAAAAAAAAAAAAAGAAACCTTGCCGAAAATGAAGGTTTTAATCTACATATTGAGAGAGCACATTGCATTCTTGAAAAATTAGCACAGAATGTCAATACTGAGGCACATCCTAGAGAAACTGGAATATAAAGATAAAGAAATAATCCTTGGCACAGCCAGGCAAAAATATTACTTCACTTTTGAGGGAAAGAAAATCTGGTTAGCATTGCACTTCTCCATCTCAAATTCAAAGTCTGAAGATGGTGGAGTCACACCTACAAGATATTCAACAGAAGAAAGTGTGAGCCAAGGATAATTCAGTCAGGCTAAACTTCACGTTTGAAGGCTACAGTCACATTTTAAATATTCAAGAACATAGATGAGACTGTTCCCATGAGCCCTTGCTGAGGAATCTTCTAGAAGATGAGGTCCAACCAAATAAGAGATGAGAAGGAAACTTCAGCAAAAGTCTGATGGGAAGCAGTGAAGATTAGAATTGTCTAGCTAAGACTAAAAGGTGGGAATAAGGGACATCAGAGTAGAAGGAAAATGTTATATGCCTTAACAAAATAGGCATGATCAATTTACAAAATGGGAGAAGAGGGAAAGAAGGTAGAAGGAAGAATGAATTTGCTGATTGTCTAATATGCAATAGCCAGGAGTTAAAAGAGAGCTCTGTAAAACCAACAAATCAAGTGCTAGAGATTTACACATATTTAAGAGGATAATGATAAACAAGGTAAAAAAAAGGTAAATAAAGGTAAAGAAAGATAACACTGTGATTGTGGCTGAAAGGAGTAGTCCGGGGAGGTAAATGTCAATTGAAAGAAAACTAGAGCATAATCCAGGGAATGCATAACAGTGATTTTGGTGGTGGATGAAGATTGTGGTTAGCAGTAGAGATATAAGAATGCTCTTCTTTTACAGAGTTCTAAGAAATGGTGATACACACAAAAATTACAACTAAAGTAATTTATGGAAGATAGATAACAGTAATATTATAATATTTTGCAGCAATGGCAAGAAGATATTATTTCAATTCTAAGGGACAACAATGGGGGGTATAAGAGGGTGTGGGATTTTTCCTTTTGGAATAGTGAAAAAGTGCTAAAATTGACTGAGGTGATGACAGCACAACTCTGTGATGAAAATGAGAGCCACTGAGTGTACACTTTGTATGGATTGTACAAAGCATAGGACTGTATAATACATTGAATCCAGTGGTGGAAGATGGACTATTGTTAACAGGACAAATATAAGAATGTTCTCTCGGGAACTCTAGCAAATATATATTACTAATATAGTATCTATTATCAGTACCTATAGTAACAAATATTTAACAAGAATGCAAGGTATTGGTGGTGGTGGGAGATATATGGGAACCTTGTGTGCTGATTGTATGCATGTTTTGTAAATTCACAACTTCTACTGTACATTTATTGTTTGTGTATGTTCGTATAGGAATGATATACTTCAATAAAATTTTTAAAAAGAAAGATAACATTAGCATCTAAAATTGGGTTGTAGAAAAAAGGGAAGGAAATGGAGAAGATGCCAGAAGCTGGTTTTTTTTTTTCTGCTTATAGTAGGGAAACAATGAATACCATGTTAAAAAAAGAGGGGGTGAGGGATGCTATATAAAGATTTAATATATAATTTAACTTATAATTTCAGTAACCACTAAAATAAAAATATAACCTTTCCAAGCATTAGAATGATCATTGAAAAAGCAAAAAAACAACAACAACAACAAAAAAAAAAGACTACAAAATGAAATATTTAAAAAAATATTTATCTCAAGCAAGCACAACATTATATGGTGGATGAAGATGAAATATATTTCATACTCATAACTATCAATGTGCTTGAATAACCTTTAAAAGAAAGAGATTTTCATGGGAGCTGATGTAGCTCAAGCAAATGGCCACCCACCTCCCACATGGGAGGTCCTAGCTTTGGTCCCCAGTGCTTCCTAAAGAAGATGAGCTGATGCTACGAGCTGATGCAATGAGCTGATGAATGAGCAGACACAATGAGCAGGGAGCAGATGTGGCTCAAGCAGTCGGGTGCCTGCCTCCCACATGGGAGGTCTCAGGCTCCGTTCCTAGTGCCTCCTAAAGAAGACGAGCAGACAATGAGTAGGCCGTCGAGGGAGCCATCTCAGGGTTGCAGGGAGCAGGTGAGATCCTGTGAGGGAATGGTGTGTGTTTAAAAAAAAAAAAAAGAAAGATTTTCAGATTGGAATGCAAAGCAAAATACAACTCTATGCTTTATATTAGTGAAAACCTAAAACAAAGATTTGGAAAAGTTAAAAATGAAGGGACAGGCAAAGGTATACCAGACAAACGCAAACAGAAAAAAGTAAGGGCTGTGCTCTTAATATTAGAAAAGAAAGAATTTAGATAAAACAAACCAAAATGAAAAGGATACTTTATGATAAAGGCTACAATTCACAACAAAGATATCATGATTATGATGATCTTTGCATCCAATAGCAGGAACTCTGTATTTCTTACAACTGTACTTCATTGAATTTAAGACACCCTCAATTGTAAGACACACTACAGTGGTATAAAATGAAAGGAAGGAAGGAAGGGAGGGAGGGAGGGAGGGAGGAAGGAAGGAAGGGAGGGAGGAAGGAAGGAAGGAAGGAAGAGAAACACTCTGCCAATGAAGCCAGGACACACTATCAAATGTCTGATACCTTGATGTTAGAGATGTTAAAAATGTGTCAGAATCAGTGAAATAAAGTCCACCTTACAATTAATTACAGATGTACTCTTTCTTCACTGCTATATTGTGAGCAGCAAGGAGCCTTAAACCTAACCCTACATGAGAGGTTGTATCTCACCAGGCGCCTCCATAAGGCAGCACAGAAGCTCCGAGTGGACCACCAGCTCCTAGACCTTTGTCCGGGAGTTTCTCACATATTTGGGAGAGAGCTACACAGCCAGAGGCTCCCTACCTATCCACAAGGGCAAAACACGGGGAGAAGACTTGCAAACGTAAACCTTCCAGAAATGTTGAAACAGTGAACAACGAAACTGCTCTTGAAAATCTGCGACGTGAGACTGATGTTTTTTAGACTGAGGAGCAAACATTCTGTGTAACTTGATGCAATTAAGAAATGATCACATACAACATGATGAAAAGATAATAATAACCCTGATAAAACTGGAACCATGGAAAAATTTCTGCTATTTATTTCTTTTTCATGGTTGAGGAAAATAATTCCCAAAGTCCTGGTCTTGGTGAGGGGAAGTTCCTTCCATAAAGCTTCCACATCTTCATGCCTTCATGTCTTTTTTTTTTTTTCCTTGAACCATATGAAGTCAATTAACAGCCTGCTCTGGCAATTAGTCACTGAGCATAACTGGCTCTGGGAATTGATATTCCAGGGATATATCATCACCTGAGGTCTCCACAGAAGATTTGGGAGTCAGAGAATGGTGCTAATGATGTCAAGATCATCAGGGCTTCCACTTTCCTCTGGACCAGTTCCCCCCCAACATCCCTCCCCCTGGGGCCACAGTTTCCATCCCTAATTCTATCTCTGCAGGGACTAAAGGAAGGAGAATGGTCAGCTCAGAACAAACCAGGAAGCTGGTGGTCTTTGAAACAAAAATAGCATCAACTGTTGGGAAAACCCGGTAGCCATTTGGAAAAGCATAAAGTTGGGGTCTTATCTCACACTGCTTATGAGGATAAGTTTTAAATGGCTCAAAGATTTCAAGTTAAAAAATGAAATCATAAAAGTACTAGGAGAAAATGTGGGCAAATGTCTTTGTAACCTTGAAATGGGGACAGCCTTTCTATCACTCAAAATATCCGAGCTGTAAAATATGACTGATATATCAGATTATATTTAAAAAGTCTTTGGTTTTGCTTCTGGAAAGGCAGAGTAGGCGTACTTTACCCTATTGCTACCACTAAGTATAGCTGAAAGCCCTGGAAATCACATGTCAAACAAACATAAGAAGACTCTGAAAGATGGGAAGAAGAAGGAAGACTGACTAGATACCTTGAGACCTGAGGAATCGTTTGAATTGTACTATAGATAGTTATGTAAGATGTAACTATAAGAGCCTTGAGGATTTGTCCTTATGCTTTCTTCTAAGAGTTTCATAGTTTTAGCTCATGCTTTTAGGTGTGTATTCCATCTTGAGTTAATATTTGCATGTAGTGTTAGGAAGGAGTCAAACTTCATTATTTTGCATGTGCATATCCCACTGTCCTAGCATCATTTGTTGAAAAGACTGGTCTTTCTCTATTGAATTGTCTTAGCACCATTGTTAAATGATCAATTGAACATCACTAGCTGTTAGGGAAATGCAAATCAAAACTACAATGAGATATCATCTTATACCTATTAGACTGGTGGCTATTAAGAAAACAGAGGACTACAAGTGTTGGAGAGGATGTGGAGGAAAGGGAACTCTCATCCACTGCTGGTGGGAATATAGAATGGTGCAGCCATTGTGAAGGATAGTTTGGTGGTTCCTCAGGAAACTAACTACAGAACTGCCATATGATCCAGCAATCCCATTTCTGGGTATATACCCAGAAGAATTGAAAGTAGGGACTTGAACAGATACATGCCCCTCAACGTTCATAGTGGTATTATTCACTATTGCCAAAAGTTTGAAGCAACCCAAGTGTCCATCAACAGATGAATGTATAAGCAAATTGTGGTACATACATACAATGGATATTACTGAGCTATAAGAAGGAGTGCAGTATTAACACATGAGTTAACATGGGTGAATTTTGAAGACTTTATGTTGAGTGAAGCAAGCCAGGCATTGAAGGACAAATATTACATGACCTCACTGATATGACTTATGCAAATTGAGCAGACTCACAGAGCTAGAATCTGGAAGATAGATTTACAGGAGACAGAAGGGGAGTAGAGAGTGGTGAGCCGATGTTCAATATAGGCAACATCTATGATAAGGTGGAAGAGTGTGGTTGGGCAGTGGATGGGGGTGAGACTGGTGCAGTGATGTGACTGGGTTCTATGGTGCAAGAACGTGAGGGGGAGTAGTGTGGAGGTTTGGTTGGACTATCTATGAAACGGGGAGGGCTGGAGGAAGGAAAAGGTGAACTCTGGGGATTTGTAAGTCTGTGGTTAAAACTACAATGGTGGGAATGTTCTTTTAGCAAATATGGCAGTGAAGGGTTACTGGTGTAGGGTGTCGGGGTTGGGGGAATATGTGGGATAGAGCACACCTGGAGCATGCCTCTATGGAATATGTAAGTGTTCATCTTGTCATAGTGTGTTATCTCAGTGGGTAGAGACCCACACTAGACATGAAAATATTAAACTTCCATCCTGGGGAGTCCTGCTATGTTCTCAGTTAGAGGGGCAAGGATCTCTCAAGAACATAGGCAGTGCCTAATAAAAGAAAACAGACCAATATGTTAAGCCCTCAATATTATTGCGTGTAATTATGAACCTTATTCTTAAAAAATTGAAACTTAGTGGTTACTATAAGTTCTGAGGGGAGAGGGTGGGAAGAATAGAATTGATGGAACATAGGGCATTTTTAAGGCATTGGAATTGCTCTGGATGATCTTGCAATAATAGATATAGGCCATTTAAAATTTTGTCAAATCCTATAAAAGTGTATGGTACAAAATGTAAACCATAATGTAAACCATTGACCATGGTTAGCAGCAATGCTTCAATATTTGTTCATCAATTGTAACAAATGTACCATACTCATGTAAGATGTTATTAATAGGGGAAAATGTGAGAGGGGGAGGGGGTGGAGTATATGGGAATCCCCTATATGGTCTATGTGACTTTTCTGTAACCTAAAGCTTCTTTGAAGACAAAGTGAAAAAAGTAAGACACTGTGGAAGAAATTGCCAATTTAGATAAAAGACAACATATCTTACAGTGAAGAAAGACACAATGAATAAAAAAATTTAATTTTTTTAGAATTATTTTTTATTTTTCTATTTTATTTGTTATTTATTATTATTTTATTATTAATTTTATTTGGTTTTTTTTTGGCTTTGTTTTGGGGGAGGTTTTGGATTGCAGAAGAGTCACAGCTGTGGCAGGGGAGGATCACTGGTGTGGGTTGTTGGGGTGTGGGAAGGGGTGCACCTGGGGCATGCCTCTAAGGAATATGAATATATTCAAGTGTTCATGGGGCACTGTCTCAGTGGGCGGAGACCCACACAATAACCAAAAGAATACTGAATTCCCATCCTCGGGAGTCCTGCTACATTCTCTAATAGAGTGACAAGAATCCCCTAAGTACATGGGCAGTGTAGTGAAGGAGGAGAGACCATTATGCCAAGCCTTTGATATTGATGATTGTACTCATGAATCTTTTCTTGTGAAATTGAAATGTTACCTAGTATTATATATTGCCTAAGAATTACCTCCTGAAAGCCTCTTTGTTGCTCATATGTGGCCTCTGTCTAAGCCAAACTCAGCATACAAACACACCACCTTCCCCCTGGCATGGGACATAACTCCCAGGGATGAGCCTCCCTGGCACCAAGGGATTATTACCAAGTGCCAATTTGCATCTGGAAAAAGAGTTTGACCAAAAGAGGGAAATATTAAATATGAATGAATTTTTATGGTTAAGGGATTTCAAAGTGAGTTGGGAGGTCATTCCAGAGGTTATGCTTATGCACGTCTCAGCAGGATCTCATTGACAGCCTCAGTAAACAGTACCTTAAACAGCAGGGCTCCTGAGGGCTCTAGAGACATCTGAACACTGTAAGCAGGCAGAAAATCTCAGGAATTCGGCACCCAGTCAGTGGCCCTTACTTTGGAATATATTCTCCCCAATGTAGTGGAGTTAAATTCATTTATAATTTCCCTACACATGACTCTTCTGCCCCTTTTATTTGATTTATATTGTTAATTATATATCCCAGAGACTTAAATATTCAGTCTGTTCATATGCCGATTGAGCCTTGAATCTTAGGAGAGTTGCAACACTTACACTCCAGTTCATTGGACTTGCCCAGGACAACTAACAAAAGGATGATGATGGACAAAGCCCATCCAAAAGAAAAACAGAGAGTATCTACAACTGCAAGCAAGACAGTTCTACCATCTGCCCCACGGGATCTAAGCCCCCTCTCAATCAGAAACAGAGTGGGTATCACCATCCCCAAACCCTCAAGATTTGGGGAATGAACAACGGGCTAAACTAAACTTATTATTATTATATTATAGACTTATTATTCTAGCAGTGAAGAGCTTGTATCTTTGATGTGAAGGCAGCGGTCACCGGAGGTTCTGACGGGAGGGAGAGGGAAGAATAGGTGTAATATGGGGGCATTTTTGGGACATTGAAATTGTCCTGCATGACATTGCAGTGATGGATATAGGCCATTATACATTTTGTCAAAACCTATAAAATTGTGGGGCAAAGTGTAAACTCTAATTCAGTTATAGTCCATGGTTAGTAGCAATGCTTCAATATGTGTTCATCAATTGTAACAAATGTACCACACTAATGAAAGATATTGTTAATGGGGGAAATTGTGGGGGGGGTGGAGTATAGGGGGATCCCTTATAGTTTTGATGTAACATCTATGTAATCTAAAGCTTCTTTAAAAATAAAAATAAAAAAGGAAAAAAAAAATCAATTGATCATAAACATGAGTTTTTATTTTACTTAAAAAATTTTTTTAAAAAATTTTTTTATTTTAAAGATATAACCATAGGGAGAAACTGGGTGAGGGGTGCTAGGGAACCTCTTTGTCCTATTGTTGCAACTTCTTGTGAATCTATAATGGTTTTAAAATAAAAAAGGTATATATATTTAAATATGGCACCCCTCCCCAAACCCCAAAGCATTAAGCAAAGTCAAAAGACAAAGGACAATATGGTAAAAAATATATCACAAAGGCTTAATCTACCTAATGTACATATAGATGGTAAATGGTCTTAAAAGATGACTGCCGTCAGGTTTTTCCTTCCCTGTACCCCACCCCACTTCGATTTCCAAAGTCTCACATCTGAGCTGGCTTCATGCCTTGCTATGACCAATAGGATGCAGAAATGATGTCCTATGACTTCTGAGTCCAGGTCTTAAGAGGGTGGGCAGCTTCTGTTTCCTTCTTCTTGGGAGCCAGCCACTATGATGTCTGGCTGTACTGAGACCACCATGCTGCAAAGAAGTCCAAGCTAACCACTTGATGAGGACATGTAGAGAAGCATGAAGGTGCTAGACAGGTGAGTTACACCTTCTTAGACTGTTGAGCTCAGCCCAGCTGCCCTTTGAATGCAGCTGAGTGACGCCAACTGGTGCCAATTGGAGCAGAAGGACTATACAGTGGAACCCATTCAATCCCAGAATCCTGAGGAATAAGAAATCATTGTTGTTTTAAGCCACCAATATTTGGGGTGATTTATTCCACAGAATATCAAATACCCAATAGAAAATTGAAACAAGAGCCTTTAATTTTGTAAGCAAAAGACCAAGAACCCAATAGAAAGTGGGCAATAGTTCATAAAGAAATACAAACAGTCCTTAAACACACAAGACATCCAACCAACTCATGGTAACAGAAATGCAAATAGAACTACCCCCCCCCCCTTTTAAGGAGGCACTGGGAACAGAACCCAAGACCTCCCAGGTGGGAAGCAGGCGATCAACTTCTGGAGCCACATCCACTCCCCTAGAACTACTCGTAAGACACCATTTTTCACTGATGAGTGAAAGTCCAAAATTTGAAAATACACAGTTGGTGTGACTATAAGGAAATAGGTGTGAAGAATGCATAATTGTACAAACTTCATGGATAGCAGTTTGGCATTGTTTATAAAAACTGTAAAAGCAGATTTGACCCAGCAGCTCCACCTCTGGGGAGATATCCTACTGTAGATATGCACAGATATGAAATGACCTTTGAACAAGGTTTTACATTATAGCATTGTTTGTAATGGAAAAATATTGGAAACAAGCCAAGGTTCTATCATTAGGAAAATGATGAAATAACCATGGACTAAATGGAGTACTATATAAGTGTAAATAGTGTATAAATTATGCTACCTTCCCTGTAAGGAAGGGTGGAAAATAGGAATAAATGTATTTCCTTGTATTTGCATAAAGAAATATAAACAGAAAACCAATAAAAATGGTTGCCATTGGAGGCCAGATGGGGATGGAGTAGGAGTTAGAATTCTCTGTGTATGTTTTAATATGTATTTTATGCATTTTAATGCCAATTTGACTTTGAGCCATGTAAATATCCAAAATATGAAAAACCAATTTCCTGTGGTTGCTTGGGGTTGGGACAGGGATGGGGAGAGGAGGAATAGAGAATAACTGCCAATGTGTTTGAGGTTTCTTTTTAGGGTGTTGAAATGTTCTAAAATTTGATGGTGGTAATGAGTGCAGGACTCTGTAAATATACTAAAAACCACTGAACTGTACACTTTAAATGGGTCATTATTATGGTATTTGAAATATAGCTCAATAAAGCTGTAAAAAAAAAAAAAAAAAAAAAGAAAAATGGTACATCCACACATTTCAGTAATGAAAAAGGAGATATACTACAGATACAAACAAGATTAAAATGATAGTAAGAAAACAATATGGATGACTTGGTGCCCATAAATTCAAAACTTTCTAGAAACATCTAGAAAATGCCATTAAACAAAATTGGCCCAAGGAGAAAAAGAAAACCTGAATGACTAGTTCAATGAATTTAAAGAAATGGAATCATTAGTAAATAGTCTTTCAAAGAAAGCAATAGACTGAGGCGAAGTTAACAAAACTTTAAAGGAGAAGATGACTTCAGTCTTTTTTATATAAAGTCTTCTGGGAAAAAGGAGGAAACACTCTTCAACTCATTTTATAATACTGAAATAACTTTGATGCTAAAACTAGACAAAAAAATTAGGAGATGTAAATTACAGGCCATTCTACTCATGGAAAGGATTGCAAAAAACCTTCTAAGCAAAATATTGGCAAACTGAATCCAGGAACTATACATAAAAACATAACAATTTATGTCAAGGTTGTTATTTTCCAGAAACTCAAGGTTGAATTAACATTATCAAGTCTATTAGTGAATTTACCACATTAGTAGGTGAAGGGAGAAAATAGATGATATTCTCAATAGATGCAGAAAAATAACTTGATAAAATTAAAAAAGCCATTGATGATTTAAAAAAACACCCAATAGCAAACTCTTGGGGAATTAGGAATAGAGGAGGGCATATACTAATAATCAACAGCAACATTTTGCTTTACGGGGAAATGCTAAAAGTAACCCTTAGCCAATCAGGATAGGGGTGCCCAGTGTGTATTTCCACCCAGTGTTATCTTGGAGGTCCCAGGCAGTAAAGACAGAGAAGAAAAAGAAATTAGAGGTGTAAGAATTAGAAAGAAGGAAACCAAATTGTAATTGTCCAATGATATAACTGTATAAATAGAACCCTCCTCCACAAATTCATAGACAAATGATTAGTATTAGTAAAGTAGTTTAGCACGTTGCTTGATATATAATTGATGAACAAAAATCAGTGGCTCCAAAAAGCAACGAAAAGAATCCATCTAAGAAAGCAATGAAAAATATGGGGTGCCTAACAATAAAGCTAGCAAATGTTTTTTATTTTTATTTATTTTTGCCAGCAAATGTATTGCAAGGGGCTTCGAAAAGGCCACAGTTTCAATGGTCATGGATCCAACCCAAATGTGGTAACTTAGGAGAGAAAAGATGGGAGCTTGGGACTGGCATCTTAGACCTACTATGTGGTCTTCTGTTGAAGGTTTTCCCCTCTGACACCTTCTAGGGCGGTATCAGATTGTTACTAGTAAATAGAGAATGTCAGAATCTCCCCAGCAGTGATCCTCTTCGAAGGCTGGGACACCTCATCCTGCCTTTCCCAAGTTGGAGTGGGTCAGCTGGGAGCACAGAACTAGTCCTGCTCGCTGAACATGTCTGCTAGAATGGAGGTCAGAGGGTGATAATGGGCAGTTGGCAGCCAGCTACGGATGGTTCCCGTACTTTCCCACATATACTTAAGATGAAATCATTTTACGAATAGGTAATAGATCTATCTATCTATATATAATTTTTAAGATTTATTTATTTATTTCTCCCTCCCCCTCATTGTTTTGCCCTTGCTATCTGTTCTCTGTGTGTTCTTCTGTGTCTGATTGTCTTCTCTTTAGGTGGCACCAGGAACCGATCCTGGGACCTTCTGGAGTGGAGAGAGGCTGCTCAATCTCTTGTGCCACCTCAGCTCCCTGGTCTGCTGCATCTCTTATTGTCTCTCTTCTGTGTCTCTTTTTGTTGTGTCATCTTGCTGCACCAGCTCTCCATGTGGACCAGCTCTCCTTCACCAGGAGGCCACAGGAATCGAACTCTGGACCTCTTATATGGTAGACAGGAGACCAAACATTTGAGCCACATCTGCTTCCCTCTATATTGTTTAAAAAAAAAAAAATCCAACAAACAAAATCTTGGTGGTGGTGACCGAGGGGCCCAGAGCTTGGAGTAGAAAGAAGCTTGAGTAGGACAGGGGCTGTTGCTGCTGGCCTTAGGGCTCTGTGCCAGAGAATCTCTCTCCTTTGCAGTTGCCTCCTGCCCTCACACCCTCCTTTGCCCTTTGACTCTTTCCTCTGAAAAAAAAACTAAAAAGAACAAAATTAACATTTCCTTGAACAGCCTCTGTACCCTGTGTCACCGGGAGCACTCGGCTTCTCCTGTCCCTGCTGCCTCTCCCACCCCTTGTTCTGGGTCTGATATGGCCAAGAGGCCCAGGTCAGGTCCTCCTAACCTACAGGGCACTTCCTGCCTTACATTCTCATCCTCAGCCCCAAACCCTGATGACTGAACATTGCTTTCCTTATTACATATGGGGACAGGCAATGGCAGACAATGGCAGCACAGTGTTGTCCATCAGTACTGTCTGCATGAGAGACCCAAAGTGTGGGACCCCAGAGAAGGGGTGGTTGATCTTCCTTGGTTGGTGGGGTGTAGGCCCAGGGGCAGAGAGTAGGAGAGGGGCATTGTGATTTAATGGAGTAGTGCCTATGAACACAGGAAGTGGGGAACATGTTTGGGGCCCACCTTTCAGCCACCATGGTCAGGAATGAATGGCCTGGGCCTCTACAGACTCTAAGAAGAATTTATAGAGCATTCCCACCCTGCCATGGGTGTTCTTTCCAGTGGATCTGGGAAGGAATAGAGAGGGGACCTTGGGAACTTCCTCTAGTGCAGTGCCTGAAGGACCAGGATCAAAGGTGGGGATATCTGACAGCAGAGATTTGGCTGCAGGCTTGGAGGGCCCTGTCTCCTTCATTCTTTCCCTGAGATTCAGTTGCATTTGCCTGTTCAGGGCCCCTGGGACCCTGGGCAAAGGCAGGGGCTCAATGGCATGGCAGGCTTGGGTCTGTGCCTGGAGCAGGTCTGGGACTCTGCTCACTCACCCTCCTGAACTTGCATGGTCTAGAGTATTTCTTTACTATATGCTGTTCTTATGACCAATTAGCCAGTAACAGCACCCCAACATGTCCAGAGCAAAAGGGTGGTTTACTATTATTCCAGCCTCAGGCCTCAGGAGTGGGCAGTAGTATTGGGTTAATAGCCATGCCAATGCAAGGGCAGGGAGGAGGGTAGTCCTTCTGGGTGTGGATGGACTAATCACAAGTCTTTGCCCTTTGAGTCAAGGCCTAACATAGAATTGAGCATTTTTATTCTGATTGGAATTTGTGGTTTATTACTTCTGCTAGCACCATCCCAGAGAGTGTGGCTTAAATGTCAGGATGTATTTTTCAGGTACATAGGACACCAAAGATCACAGCTCTCTGGGAGAGTGAATTTTAATTAGCAAAGAGATCCCATAAAACCTCCCCAGCCCTGATGAAACAGCCCTGACATGCTTTGTTCAGCCCTGGGTATTTGTTACTGACTCAGATGGCTGGTGATAGTGTCCAAAGGACCTAGGGGCTGCATTAGTAGGAATTGGTTTTAACTTTCAAACTTTATCTGTTAAGTCATGAATGCCAAATACCTCTGGAGGAAGAAAGAGAGCTACATAAAGGCATTTTTATGAGTAGCTAATAGTGTAGTGTTGCCCCCAGAGCCTTCCCTGACTGTATTTCCTTAGCAGCTAATTTACAAGGTCTAGAAAGAATTTGTTACCCCATAGGAGGGCTTGGGGGGGGCACTTATATTTGGAAGGGTGCCCCTTTACTAATTCCCACTCCACTTTCCCACATGCCTGCTTTCTACACTCCTGCTCTTTGTCTCCTAGCATGGAAATCCCTCTGACACTAGAAAAAAATTCATCCAGTTCAGTGACAGTCCAGCCATCCCTACCCTGGTGACTAAGCACCCAAAGATGAGTTGTGAGGTCTTGACCTTTGAAGAACTCACAGCTTTCTGACATGTAAGCAAACAGGCTATAACACAGAGTGATAAGGGTGGTAGTGAACAAAGAAGAGCACTGTGAGAAAGGTGTGTGTGTATGTGTATGCAAGTGTACATGTGTGAGCTGGTAGGCAGTGAGCTGGTAAAGTAATACCTGGATTTTAGAATATGGCTAAGAATTCACTAGGCAAAAGAGGGGACATTACTACTGACCTTACAGAAATAAAAAGAATTACAAGTGAATACTCCAAACAACTATAGTTGCCAACAAATTAGATAACAGATGAAATGGACAAATTCTTAGAAGGATACAAACTACCAAAAGTGACCCAAAAAGAAATAGAAAATCTTAATAGACCTATTGCATATCAACAGATTGAATTAGTGTGGCAGTTTGAGATTATTTTATGAATCCCCCCAAAAGGAAAGACGATGTTTGTAAACTAATCTATTCCTCTGGGTGTGATACTCTTTGATTGCATTAAATTCAGCTGAGGTGTCTTTGATTAAATTACCTGTTAAGATTAGGGCTTTTTTGATTTGAGCACATCAGGCATGACTCAGATTGAGTCCCTGTCCCCTTGGTGGGTCTGATATAAATAGACACTCACATGGACAAACAGACACAAGAAGACACACAGAGGAGAGAACTTTGTCATTTTTGATCCTGCCATGTGACAGAAAGGAGAAGGCTTAAACAGTTAATGCCCCGGGGAGAGATGGCCCATTTTCTTGATAGCTTACAGCTGACATTGGGAAGAGAGCCAAGACTGAGAGACAAACCCTATGCCAGCCTGCAGCTGATACCTGGAAGAAGCTGGGTCCACAGAGCCTTGAGAGGAAGAGGAAGCCCAGAGGGGAAGGCTGAAACCCGGCAGAGATCATCTGCCATCTTGCTTCAACATATGGAATCTGACTTTAGTGAGAAAGTACCTCTTATGGTACTTTGAGTTGGACTTTTTATGACCTTGTAAATGTAAGCTTTTACCCAAAATAAATACCCTTTACAAAAGCCAATAGATTTCTGGTACTTTGCATCGGCATACCTCTGGTGGACTGATACGTTTAGTAATCAAAAAAAGTACAGGCCCAGATGGTGTCAATGCTAGATTTTACCAAACATTTAAAGAAGAATTAATAACAATTTACACAAACACTTCTAAAAAAACAGAAGAGGAGTAAACACTTCCCAGATCCTTAAATGAGGCCAATATTTATTTGGTTCTGATACCCAAACTAGATAAAGACCCACCAAGAAGGTGGAGACTCAACTTGAGCCATGCTTCACTGACGTAGCCCAGTTTAAAAGGTTCTCACACCACAGGAATGAATTTAGTTCACAGACATAATCTTTCTGTTTTTGAGATACATATAAGAATTTCAAATTG
The DNA here is from genome assembly GCA_026826555.1 of Tolypeutes matacus. Classification (NCBI taxonomy): domain Eukaryota; kingdom Metazoa; phylum Chordata; class Mammalia; order Cingulata; family Chlamyphoridae; genus Tolypeutes; species Tolypeutes matacus. Next base: position 1,291,668 of record JAKSZT010054325.1, on the reverse strand, counting down.
CCACAACACAGGAAAAGCATTTGACAAAATTCAATACCCCTTCATGATAAAAACCCTCAAGGAACTAAGAATAGAAAGGAACTTCCTCAAATTGATAAAGGGAATTTATGAAAAACCCACAGCTAATGTCATACTCCATGGTCAAAGACTGAATGCTTTACCACTAGGATCAGGAACAAGACAATGAATTGACAACTCTTACCACTTCTATTCAACATTATATTGGTCTGGGAAGATGGCGGACTAGTAAGACATGGGAATCTCTTCTCCAGAAAACTAGCTAGAGAACAGGCTGAAACAGCCCCGAAATAGATCTTCTAGGGTTTAGGACAGCAGGTGAAGGCTGCACACCACCCAGAGGAGAGGGGGACAAAAGAGGGAAATCGCGAAGACAGAATAGTGAGTTGGAACCAGTGGCGGTTGCTGCTGCTGGCACCCTTCCCCACACTCTTTAGAATTCTCGGGCCTCCGGGCCTGATACTACAGACAAAGGGAGCTCGAGGGATCTAATACTCCTGGAAACAGGAGAGAGAGAGACACAGCCTTAGGCTGACTCAGGTTCTGACCCGCAAATTTGGGCTGCAGAGCCCCACAGACCCTTCCACATGGTGGTTTGCCCTGGGAGCCTAGGAAGGACTGGAGAAATCTGACCCTGGCAACCCCCCTCTCTTCTAGCCTGGACTAATTGTTGAGGACTCCACAGAAGAGGGGAGAGAGATCCTGGGGCTGACCCTGCTTTTGACTCACAGGTTTGGTCTGCCCTGTCCTGAGGGCCCTTCCAGGATGGGTGGGGCTGCGCCATTGTTTGCCTTGGAGTCTATGAGGGGCTAAAGATATACAAATCTCCCAATCTCCTCTGCTACTAACAGGGACTGATTATTGAGGATTCATAGGGGAGAGGAAATATTTCCTAGCTGGGAAAAGGGAGGGGGCTACCAGAGAAGACTGGAGAACTGTCTCAGAAAGTTTAAATTACAAGGCTCTTAGCCCCCAGACAGGAAGCTCTATCACATTGATCTGGCCTGTGTCACAACAAATACACTCCGACCAGGCATTGAATTGAGAGCTGCCAATGAGCGCCATCTCCTGGCAGACCAAGAAAGTGCACATAAGAAAATTAAAACTAAGTAGGAGAGGCATTTCCTGGCCTCTATAGCTTCCCTGCCCAAGGCCTAGGAAACGACTCTACAACCAATTACTAGGTCCAGTGTCCAGTTTTGAGCAACCAGCAGGACAATCCTAACAATCAAGGTTGAGCCAAAAATCAAAGAGCTGTGGTAACTCATAGCCTCCTGCCACTAAATCCCTATAAAAGAGAAAGAGATTGAACATCTGAGTAAACTACATCCTAATCAGATGCCTAAACACCAGCAAAAAATTATGAGCCATACTAAGAAAATAGAAGACATGGCCTAAGAAAAGGAATACATCAAAGTCCCAGAAGAGATGCAGAATTTGAGAGAACTAATCAGCGAGATGAGCACAAATTTCCAAAATCAAATTAATGAGATGAAAGAGAATATAGTTAAAGAGATAAATGACATCAAGAAGACATTGAGCGAACGCAAAGAAGAATTTGAAATCCTGAATATTATATTGGAGGTTCTAGCGAGGGCAATTAGACAGAAAAAAGAAATAAAAGGATTTTAGATTGAAAGGAAGAAATAACACTTTCTCTATTTTCAGATGATATTATTTTTTATAAAGAAAATTCTAGGGAAGCAGATGTGGCTGAAGCGATTGCGCTCCCGTCTACCATATAGGAGGTCCAGGGTTCGATTCCCAGGGCCTCCTGGTGAAGGCAAGCTGGCCTGCGTGGCGAGCTGGCCCGAGCGGAGTGCTGGCCCATGCAGGAGTGCTGGCTTGTGCAGGAATGCTGGCCCGCATGGACAGCTGGTGCAGCAATATGATGAAACAAAAAGAAACACAGAAGAGAGACAATAAGAGATGTAGCAGACCAGGGAGCTGAGGTGGAGTAAGAGATTGAGCACCTCTCTCCCACTCTGGAAGGTCCCAGATCAGTTCCTGGTGCCACCTAAAGAGAAGACAAGCAGACACAGAAAAGCACACAGCAAATGGACACAGAGAGCAGGCAATGGGGGAGGGGGGATGAATAAATCTTAAAAAAAAAAAAAAGGTTTCTATACCACACATACACAAAAAAGAAAATTCTAAAGAATCCATTTAAAAATATTAGAGCTAATAAACAGGTTCAGCAAGGTGGCAGGACACAATATCAATATACAAAATTATATGTCTATACACTTTCAATGAACAATCTGAAAATGAAATTAAGAAAACAATTCCTTTTACAATAGCATCAAAAAAAAAAAGGATAAAATATTTAGGAATAAAATTAAAAGAAGTACAAAACCTATACTCTGAAAACTATAAAAATTGCTGAAAGAAATTAAAGAAGACCTAAGTAAATGGAAAGACATCCTATGTTCATGGATTGGAAGACTTAGTATTGTTAAGATGGTGATACTCCCCAAACTGATGTACAGATCTAATGTAATCCCCATCAAAATTCCAGCTGGCTTATTTTCAGAAATTGACAAGCCAATCCTAAACTTCATATGGAAAGTCAAGAGATCCAGAATCTTGAAAAGAAAAACAAAATTGGTAGAATCACACTTCCCGATTTCAAAAATTGCTGCAAAGCAATAGAAATCAAGACAGTATGGCACTGGTATAAGGATAGACATATAGAACAAGGGATTAGAATGGAGAGTCCATAAATAAACCCAAACATCTATGGTCAACTGATTTTCAACAAGAGTGCCAAGACAATTCAATGGGGAAAGTATAGTCTTTTCAATAAATGGTGCTGGAACAACTGGATCTCCACATGCAAAAGAATGAAGTTGGAACCTCAGGTCAAATACAAAAATAAACTCATAATGGATCAGAGACTTAATATAAGAGCTAAAATGATAAAACTTTTAGAAGCAAACAAGTGAAAATCTTTGTGACCTTGGACTAGGCAATGATTTCTTTTTTTTTTTTTTTTTAAGAGAAGCTGAGGGTTTACCGAAAGATCATGTAGAAAATACAGAGTTCCCATATACCTGCCCTCATTTTTAACAGTTTGTGTTAGTATGGTAGCTTTGTTACAATTGATGAGAGAATATTATTATAATTGTACTATAAATTATTGTCTGTAGTTTACATTAGGGTTCACTGTTAGTGTTGAACAGTCCTATAGTTGTTTTTTAAAAAATTTAATATATTTTTACTGTATAAATTATTCTTATCTTTAGTGCCTTCTTTCAGTTTATAAATGGCAAAATAGACAATCAACAATCATAAAGCTAATCCCAAGTGGAATCTCCCTCCTCTCAATAAGGTCAGTCCTCCAAACACTTGCAAATTTTATGAAATGTTTGTCTTTGCAAATGCCAAAGAAACGACATACTTTTCCTTCACTGATATCATGCCATCTCTAAAGGGCTCCTTTCTTTCTTCCTTCTTTCTTTCTTTTGCTTGTTAAGAAATCAAAGGATGTGCATAGTTATAAAATTCAAAGCGTACCAATTACAGATGTAGGCAATGGAAAAGTTGGTGAGGTTCAAGTGCTGGCAAGTTTTCTTTAAAGCAAAAAACACAGAGAGTTCAGCAGCTAAATCCAGCTCTGGACACCTCCTGGGGTGAGGAGGCTGCCCATCTCCTGGGCAGAAAGCCTATCAGAGGTTCATCCCTACACCTGGCACTTTGAGTAAAGCAAAGACTACCAGCCTATTGCAATGTCTTTTCTGTTCCATCCTTTGTCCCCTCCATTTCCTTCATGGCTTCACATGATTTGTGTCGTACATTCATAAGAATTCACATTGACTGCTGTATTAGTCAGCCAAAGGGGTGCTGATGCAAAATACCAGAAATTGGTTGGTTTTTATAAAGGGTATTTATTTGGGGTAGAAGTCCACAGTTACCAGACCATAAAGCTTAAGTTTCTTCCCTCACCAAAGTCCATTGCCACGTGTTGGAGCGAGACAGCTGCTGACGTTTGCCAGGGTTCAGTTTTCTTGGGTTCCTCTCTTTCTGGGGGTCTGTTTCTCTCCGGGCTCAGCTCCTCTGTTTCCTCCACAAGGTCAGCTGATGACTATGAGGCTTTCCAGGATTTGCCTCTCTCCACAAGCCCAGCTGTAGACTCTCAGGCAAACGGCTCACATCTTTTCCCCGGGGCCTTCTCTCCTACCTCACGACCAAACTCTCTTACTTCCCGGGACTCCAGCTCAAGACTCCAACATCAGAACGCCAATGCAAAACTATTTCAACTCTATCCTTTGCCATGTCCTTTTATCTTTGAGACCCCACCCACCACAGGATGGGGCTCAATGCTCTACTGACGTGGCCCAGTCAATGTCCTAATCATAACTTAATCATGCCCAGATTAACAGACCAGTTTACAAGCACAATCCAATATCTATTTTTGGAATCCATAACTATATCAAACTGCCAAACTGCTACAACTGCAAAAACATAAATGCAACAAAAACATAAAAGCCTCCAAGTAGTATATTATGTATATTTTGTTCTTCTAAATGCTCTTCTGTCATTGTCAGAGGTGCAGTAGTTAATTTATAACTTTTCCTTCGAGGGAATCCAGATGAAAGGCCCAGATTGCTCTTCAATAACAAGCTTGCATTGGATATATATATCTTCTAAGGTGTCTCCTTGGACAATAACTGTAAAATATTCTCCAAATTCTTGTTCTAACTTAATTGCTCCATCACAGGTTTTTTTGGCTTGTTCCTCTGTCAGATGCTTATTCATTTCCATTAGAGATTCCAGAGACTTGGGCTTAATGAAGATGGCAATGGAATAGAGCTGGGCAGCTTGTAACTGCTTGATAGCATTTCCTGATACATCAAGTATGCAGCATTTGCCCATTTTTGCTACAAATCTCACAGACTGCATACTGGTTCCATATAAGTTGTCATAATGGGCAAAACTGCAAACAACTGTAAAGTCCATCAACTGATGAATGGATAAACAAAATGTGGTATGTCCATACAATGTAACATTATTCACCAATAAAAATGAATGAAGAACGGACATGTTACAACATGGATTAACCCTGAAAACATGCTAAGTGAAGGTCGCCGGTCACAAAAGACCATGTATTGCATGATTTCATTTAAATAAAATGTCCAGAATAGACAAATTTATAGAGACAGAAAGTAGATTAGTAGTTGTCTAGGGTCAGAGATGGGTGGAAGAGAAGGTGAGTGACTTCTAATGGATATAGGATTTTTTGGGGGGATGATGAAAACATTCTAAAATTGATGGTGGGGATGGTAGCACAACTCTATGAATATACTAAAAAATGCTGAATCATAAATGTTAAATAGGTGAATTGTGTGTGGTATGTGAAATATATCTCAATAAAGCCATTATTTAGGAAAAAAAGATAATTTACCAGATAAGGGAGTAGAGAAAGGCATGCTGGGCTGGAGAATTGCATTTGTAAGGGGATGTGAAGGAGTGTTGGGGACTGAATTGTGTCCCCTAATTTGGTCATGTTCTTGGTCTTGATCCAGATTCTGGTGGGTATGGACCCTTTGTAAATAAGATCTTTTCAAGATGTGACTTCAGTTAAAGTGTGGTCCAACAGAATCAGGTTGGGTTTTAATCCAGATTACTGGAGTCCTTTATAAACAGAGTGAAAATTGGATGGAGAGGGAAGTTATGGAGAACAGCCAGAACCCAGAAGTCAACGGAACTCTGAAAAGAAATGAGAAGATGCTGCCATATGCATGTTCATGTGATGGAAAAGCCAAGGACCAAGAATTGCCTGCAGCCAGCCCCACAATGCCACAGTCTTTTGGGAGAAAGCATCACCTTGCTGACTCCTCAATTTGGACTTCTCCTAGTCTCATAACTGAGAGCTAATAAATTCCCCTTGAAAGTCAACCCATCGTGTGGTGTTTATTTTAGCAGCTGAGAAACAAAAACAAGGAGTGTGGCATATTTGAAAACTTGGAACTTTTGGTGTGACAGTGGCGGCCTGCAGGGTGAGTTTGGAGGGCAAGGCAGTGGCAGAAGGCAAGACAGATGGCCCTGGACTGGATCACAGTGTCTGGATTTCCTTTGAAGGCCACAATGAACCAGTGAAAAACACTAACAGGAGAGGAGCAAGTAGAAGACTTGTCCTTTAGAAAGATTGCTCTGAGAGGAAGACACATGCGGATCCACTTTTGTATGGTTGGAAGTTTCTGCGTTTTGCCTCTTTCCTTTAACTGGTTATCATGTGTTTTTTTCACATTGCTATGTAGTCTTTTTTTTTTTTTAAAGATTTTATTTATTTATTCATTTATCCCCCCCTTGCTGCTTGTGCTCGCTAGGTCAGCTAACCACGCCATGCGGGCAGGCTTGCCTTCACCAGGAGGCCCCGGGAACCGAACCCGGGGCCTCCCATATGGTAAACGGGAGCCCTACTGATTGAGCCACAGCCGCTTCCCGCTATGTAGTCTTTATATCATTTCAAGGCCACATCCCATTCTATTGTCTGACATGCTATAATTTTAAAATGAATCTTACGTAGTAAGCTGAGGTTGTCTCTGAGTTTGCAAGGGTGATCTGACATCTTTGTGCACAATCTTTGTTTTGTTCAGGACTTTCTGGTGGCAAGTGACAGAGATGACTGAGGGAAATTGGGGGACGTATTGGTCCCTGTACCTATGGGGGAAGGACGGTGCTCAGCAATTCTGGGGACTACAGGAGTGAGGGTCTTGAACATGCTGGGGCTCATGGTGGCTCTCTCTTTGTTTCTCTGCACCTTGTTTTTCCCATTATGCTGACCAGCTTTGGAACCCAGCTCTCCTCGGCAGCAGCTAGAGCCAAGACTGATGTGTGCTGGACTCCCTGCTTCACTACCAGAGAGGAAAAGGACCTCCTTCCTTTAGTGGAAAAATCCTGGGGCTGGACTCTGATTGGTCCAGCTTGGGTCACATGTTCAATCCTGGACCAATCCTGGTGGCCAGGGTGTGAGATGCTTCGGTCAGACCTAAGAAGGAGCTATTGGGTAAGAAGAAGAGGGACACTCTGTGTCTACCACACATTGGGATCTTGGAGAAGCAATTATTCTCCTCATAAGAGAGGGTGCTGCCTATCAAAGAGAAGGGCAGTGAGGAGTCAAAATAATACATAATAAATAAGTAAGAAATAACAAATGTCCATTACAGAGACTTTGGTTTCTGTATGTTTTTTCCTTCAGATACCTTTCTTTAGGATATGGAATTACTAGGTCAGAGAGTAGTTTTCCTCTGTTTCTTGCTGCCCAGACCTACATGGCTGTTCTAAAAAAAAAAAAAAAAAAAGAAGCCTATACCAATTATAATGCCTCCACCAACGTATGAGTGGGTCAATTTCATTGCATCCTTGCCAGCACTGAGCACTATCATTTACCTTTCTTATTTTTCGCTAATTGAATGGGTGTGAAATGAGTCTTGGGTGTTGCTTCGATTTTGAATAACCAAGGGGTGAAGTGTCTATGGATTTGTTTGGTGTGTGCTATTTCCCCTTGTGGAAAGTGCCTGTGTTTATTCTTTAGCTCACTGCCCACTGGGGCTGCTTCTAGACTTTACTGCCCCATTGGGACAAAGGCCCTGGCCTCCACATAGTTTTCCCATTTCTCAAGAACACACAGAGCATGTCTCCAGCTGTGCAGCAAAGACCAATATGTTCTGCTTTGCACCATGGGCAGCCTCTGTGTTCCGCAGGCTGCCTGAGAGGGCCTGAGGAAGTGATAAGTGAAAATCTATCGCAACTTCTGGAACCAACTCAAAGGACACACGCGGCTGCTGGAGCCCCAGCAGGATGGCGGGCAAAGCTCGGCGATGTTGTCAGGAGAATGATTACATTTCAGCAAATGTAGTCCTTTCTGGAATAAGGTCTTTGGAGGATAGTTTATAAAACACCCAAGAATTGTTTGAAAGGTATTTGTGTAGAGAGGGGTGAAGGAGAAGGTAATTTGGGCTTTACCTGAATTGAGTATCCTTCCTGCATCTCTTTGGGTTGTCTTTGCAGCTGCCATGCTCCCTGATTCTTTATTTCCCTCTCTTGGACAGAGCTTTGAGCAAAACATGTGGCAGGTGGTACTGGGTATTTGCAAGAGTATAACTAGGAGTCTTTTATGTTGGTTTATATATCATTTTATACAACATCTTATATGTCTTATACATTGGTTTGCTCAAATAAAAGCTTTGAATTTCAGGAATTCCCCAGTTTACCTCTGTTTTCTAAAAATGTTTGGAAATGGAGGATGACATAATATGAATAGAAAATTTTACCAGATTATACTTTTTTTTTTTTTTTTCTTATTAGAATGCTGTATTTCATCTCTGTAGATGTAGCATGTACTTGTGAAAGGCACCAAGGAAATTTGGTGGGAAAAATAAATCCTCCTTCTAACATGAAACTTCCTCTGCTCTCATAAGTTGGATCTCATTTGTTTTCTATTTTCCAGAAATTCCTCAAAATGCATGGTTCACTGTTTTAGTTTCCTGGCTGCTAAAACAAACACCACACAATGGGTTGGCTTAACAGCAGAAATTTATTGGCTCACAGTCTCAGAGGTAGAAGGCTGACTTTCTTCTGGGAGCAGTATCTACTGTCTGACTGGCAATCTTTGGGCTCTTGGCTCTTGCATCACATGGCAATGCACATGGTGGTGTCTTCTCCTTTCTCTTCTGGGTTCTGTTGACTTCCAGCTTCTTGCTGCTTCCCATAGCTTCTCCATCTGACTTTCACTCTACTTATAAAGGACTCCAGTAATCCAGATTAAAGCCCAACCTGATTGCAATAACACCTTGAAGACATCTAATTACAATAGAATGTGGACCAAGATGAAAAACATGTCCAAACTGTGGAACACAATTCATAACATCCACCAAAAGCATCATTTCTTGTTTTTTTTTCCATACCACTGAGGGACTTATTCATCTGAAAATGATAATTTTTCCTGTCACTTCTTAGCTGTTTTGGAAGTGGGTGATATGATATAAATATGGGTCACCATCTTGGATTGGAAGACTCTGCTTTAATCATTTAGCTTTAAAATTTTTATCTATCAGAACTTTATTTTAGTGAAAGGAATTAGGCTGTGACCTGGTCTTACTTTGGGTTATTTTTAACCAATCAGCTTTCTGGTTGTCCCAGTGCCTTTTATTGAATGAATGATCTATGTTTGCCCACTGATTTGAAGGTCCCCCTCTATCATATACTAAACCCCTGTTTGCATTTAGTCTATTTCTGAACTTGTTCTTCTGCCCCCAGACTCCTGCCTCTCTGGTGGTGGTACACCATTAAATCACTGTGGCTCTGTATCTTGGTTTTTTTTTTTTTTTTTTTTTCCTATATCTTGTTTTAACATCTGAGATGGAGTGCTAGTCCTGCTTTGCTTCAGAAATTGCCATTGACTGAGACAGATGGATGTGATGGTTAGGCTAATGTGTCACCTCGGCCAGGTAATGGTGTCCAGTTGTTTGGTCAAGCAAGCACTGGGATATTTTAAATTTAAAGGACATTTCATGGACTCAACCAGTGAGTAGATTGCATAGATGGCTGGTTACATCTACAATCAACTGAGGAGATTGCTGTCAGCAATGAGTTATGTCTCATCCAATCAGTTGAAGGCCTTAAAAGGAGAAGTGATTTCAATATTCAGGTAGAGAATTCCCACCTCTACCTCAGGCAACCAGTTCCTCTTGGGGAACTCATTGAGGACCTTCATTGGAGTCCCTAGCTTGCAGCCTGCCCTATGGAATTTGGATGGGTGCATCCCCAGGGTCGCATGAGACAATTTGATATAATCTCATACTATTTACAGATATCTTCTGTTGGTTCTGTTTCCCTAGAGAACCCTGACTAATACAAGGGAGAAGAGAAGAAAGTCAGTTTTGGGCATATTTGGTTTGAGCTGACTCCAAGACTTCCAACTTGAGACCTCAAGAAGGCAGTTGGGTGGGATTCAGGAGAGAAGTCTGGTTTCAAATTATAAATTTTGGAGTTGATGGTCTGTAGATGGTATTTTAAACCACAAGGCTGGAGGAGATCATCAAGAAAGTGGGTATAGTTAGAGAAGAGAAGAAGTTCAAGGACCAAGTCCTGGGGCACTCCACCGGTAGGACGTTGAGCAAGGAGGGCAAGCCTGGAGGCCGAAAGAAGACAGTGTGCCTGGGAGGAGGGTGCAATAGGCTGTGCCCAATGTTGTGGAGACATCATGAAGACTAGGACTGAACCTTGGTGAGAAGTTTTGGTGGAGAGGTGGGGGATAAGCCTGACTGAGGTGGATTTAAGGGAGAATGGAGGAAAGGAATTCGAGACAGCAAGTATAAACAACTCTTTGGAGGAATTTTGCTGCAAAGGGCATGGGAAGTGAGTAGGGGAGGCCCAGGTGGTGTCTTTTTTTCCCCTAAAATTATGGTTGTTGTTAAGATGGGTGAAATAAGACCGTGTTTGTCTGCTTATGAGAATGGTCCGAGAGAGTATCTTGGCTTCCTAGGGCTGCCATAGCAAAATAACACAAAGGAGATGGCTTGAAACAATGAAATTTGTTGTTTCATATTTCTGGAGGCCAGAAGTCTGAAATCAAGGTGTTGGTAGGGCTGAATTCCTTCTGACGTCTATAGGGAAGAATCTGCTCCTGGCTTCTGGTGGTATCTTGTCAACAATCCTTGGTAGCCCTTGGCTTGTGGCATAATTCACTCTGTGCCACCACCAATCCATGGCTGTCTTTTCTCTCTGTGTCTGTCTGTGCCTCCTCTCCCCTCTTATAAAGTCACCAGTTATATTGGATAAAGGGTCCACTCTACTCCAGTATTACCTCATTAAAAAACTTGCCTAATTCCATCTGTAGTAATGATAGTGTTTCCAAATAAGTTCACATTTTGAGGTACTGGAAATGAGGACTTCAATCTAGCTTTTTGGGGACACAGTTCAACTCCTAAGAGAGAGTGAAAAATGGACAATGCCAGGGAGAGAGAATTGCTGGAGCAGGGCCCTTGTGTTGGGTAGAGGGCATGGAGGACCTGGAGGACCTGAGGTGATGAAGGAGGGGTATTCACCTGTAGTAACAGGTGGGAGGGCAGGATGTGAGTGCAGATGCTGGGGGTGGGACATGGTGGGTGGAAGCTATGGAAGTTCTCTCCTGGTTTTTCAGTGATTTTTAGGGTGCAAGGTCATTGGCTGAGATTGGGAGGGTGGAGGGAGGATGAGGAAGATGCTGGGGGCTGAGGAGAGAGGAGATGGTGTTGAAATTGCCATTAGGAGGATAGAACGGGCCAGAACCGTGTAGGGTGAGTGATGGGAAGAGCTAAGAGACTACTTAAAGTTTTTGGGCATGAGCTCAATTGGGACCGGTTGGTAACCTGGACCAGTGGCATGATTGATGGATTGGAGGGCTCAGGGTGGAAGGATGCTGGGGTCCACATTACCAGATGAGTGACCTGGAAAGGGGAAGATGGTGATGCAATGGTGGGACACCCATGATAGTCATGATCGCAGTACTGAGGGAAGACCACGGAGTGGGCGGTTGAGTTGGCTGGAGGACAGCATCCCTGGATGGAGCATAATGTCCCTGGATAGAGAACAGCATCCTTGGATGGAGCACAACATCCCTGGATGGAGGGCATCATCCCTGGCTGGAGGGCAGCATCCCTAGATGGAGAACAGCATTTTTGGATGGAGGACAGCATCCCTGGCTGGAGGGCAGCATCCCTGGATGGAGGGCAGCATCCCTAGATGGAGAACAGCATTTTTGGATGGAGGACAGCATCCCTGGCTGGAGGGCAGCATCCTTGGATGGAGGGCAGCATTTCTGGATGGAGAACAGCATTTCTGGATGGAGGACAGCATCCCTGGATGGAACACAGCACCCCTGGATGGAACGCAGCATTGCTGGCTGGAGCACAGCATCCCTGGATGGAGGACAGCATCCCTGGATGGAGCACAGCATCCCTGGCTGGAGCACAGCATCCCTGGATGGAGGGCAGCATTGCTGGCTGGAGCACAGCATCCCTGGATGGAGGACAGCATCCCTGGATGGAGCATAGCATCCCTGGATGGAGGCAGCATTTCTGGCTGGAGCAAAGCATCCCTGGATGGAGAACAGCATTTCTGGATGAGGGACAGCATCCCTGGATGGAGGACAGCATTTTTGGATGGAGAACAGCATCCCTGGCTGGAGGACAGCGTCCCTGGATGGAACACAGCATCCCTGGCTGGAGGACAGCATCCCTGAATGGAGAGAGTGTCCCTGGATGGAGCACAGCTTCCCTGGCTGGAGCACAAAGTCCCTGGCTGGAGGACAGCATCCCTGGTGAGAGGAGGTCAAGGAACCAAGAGGTGAGGAGTGGGAAGTCTCAGCAGGTGTATATTGACATTGTGATGGGGGTGAGGAACAGTGAGCTAGAAGCTAAAATCCTAGATAAGGGAAGGGGCTCACCCTGGTAGTGGCAGATAGCCCACATGGGGTGGGGGAGGGGATATCATTTGAAAACGTGAAATTTAAAGCTGCAAGATTGTAGGGATTGGTGCTGAGGGAAACAAACCATGAGAAGGTACTGGGGAAAGATGAGATCAGAGGTTGGTAGGGAGGGGGTGGGTGGTCCTTCCCAGGAACACTCCAGTCAATTGTGCAAGGAGGAGGTAGTAGAGATGGGGACAGGCAGGTGGGTTTATTGAGGATATTTAGGAGCTGGAGCTGGCAGGATTGGGAGGAGGCATAGGAGATTCCCAAAAGACCCTGAGGTCTGGTTTGTTTGTCCCCAAGGGGGGGTGGGTGGGAGCAGGGATGGAGCAAGGAACTCTGGGAGAGAACCTGTCCTGGGGGCAAGACCTGCATGTGTTGACCTATGGTGCCTTTAAGAGGTCCAGAAGGTGCTGGACAGGCCCTGCTTCCTGTGGGGCTGCTCTCGTGGACCGGGCCCTGCAGTTCTTTCCCCAGCCCTTTGGCTGCCAGCTGTTTCTGGTCCAGCCACTGGGAACTGCTCCAGCTGCTGCAAACTGGGCTGGAAAGTGTGTGGGCCTGGTCTGGAGCCTGTCTCAGCTCCCAATACCCTCTCACTCCCTTCACCCCTTGGCTCCTTGGTGGTCCACTCTGTGTCTGGCCTTAGAAAAGGTTCAGGAGGCTTCAGGGACTTCAGTTTCCCTCTTGGGCAGGCCAGGCAGGTCAGTCCAGACCATGTGGGCTACGAGTGCCCCATGGGCAGCAATGGGGGCACTGGTGGTTCTATGTATACCCCGGCTTACCCTCCTTCTTCTCCCTCTCCTCTCAGCCAGTACCCTGTGAGTGTTTGTTGTTCACATTTCTACGACGGATTTATTTTCCCTCATTTGCATATGAAATACCACGCTCCTCATCCTAATGAACAAGCCCATCTGGCAGCACAAGTCGAGAGCTGTACTGGCCAGGAGCTGGTATAATGAGGTTGTTCCCTTCCAGGATTGAGGAAGGACTGTCCCAAGCAGGTTCTCGACACAGCACCTGGCCCAGTGCTCTCTGCGGCAGGCCAGAGCTGGTATTCCAGGGCCATCTGTGGATGCCGTCTGGATGCCCACCCCCCTTCTCCTGGACCGTCCTTGGAGCAAGGCTGGGGCAAGGCTGGGCTATCACACAAGAAGGTATTTCATTGTAACATTATAATGTGGGTTGAACTGTGTCCCCTCAAAAGATAGGTTGACCAGTTAACCCCCAGGTACCCGTGAATGTGACTCTATTTGGAAATAGGGTCGTTGCAGATACAATTAATTTAAGATGAGATCATCCTTGGGAAGGGTGGGTCCTAATCCAGTGACTGGTATTCTTATAAGAAAAAAAGGAGAGACAGAGAGAGAGATGTACAGGGAAGATGGAGACAGAGCTGAAGTGATGTATCTACAAGCCAAGGAAGAACAAGGATTTCTGGGAGCCACCAGAAGCGGCCAGGAAATATTCTCTCCTACAGGTTTCAGCATGGCCCTGCAAATTTCTGGTTTCTGACTTCTAGCCTCCCAAACTGCCTGTTGTTTTCAGCCACCCCTCGGGTTGTGATACTTTGTCACGGCAGCCCTAGGAGATCCAGAAGTGTTGCAAAATCAAGACCGCAGCAGCTTCGTGGCCCCCTGGTTGAGTTGCTCCCAGGCTCCTGTAACAGGACATCAGGGAAGGCACTCTCTGGAAACTCAGCTGTGGGCAATGTTTAGCTGGGCTGGGTCAGAGGTGACACTACAGAGAAGGTGCCTACAACCTCTGAGTTGTCACTCAGACAACCCTCATACATCCCTTGCCCACCTACCCGGACACCCATGTCTTCCATCCACAAATGTTTGCTGCTCGCTCCTCTGTGCCAAGCAGGTGCTGTGTTGGCCACGGGTGGTGGGGGCTCCCATCTCGTGGGGCAGGGCAAATAGGGACACAGGGACTCATGTATGATGACGTGCTGGTTAGAAGAGGACGGGTGTTAAGGGAGCCTGGCTGAAAGAGCATCTGCATCTGACTTGAGAGGTCCAGCCCATCTAGCATTGGAGGCTTGTCCTGCCAGGTCTCCATGCCTAGAGGTGGGGCACCAGTCCACCCTCCCTCTGCCCAGACCCTTTTCAGGGCGCTGCTCAGTGGTGCTCATCCTGGCTCCTCCCTCTCCTCTCCCACCCCTCTGCTTACCCCAAAGGGAAGTTCCTTTTATGTGTGCTTGAGAGCGCCTGGAGCCCCAAGGAGCCCCATTTCTAACAACGGGATCAAAATCCAGGCAGTTGAACTGTTCAACAGGTAATTTCCAAGAAGGGGTGATGGAGCCCTCAGCCCAACAAGTATCCTCGGAGAGCAGAGGGGAAACTTGGAGAGAATAAGCAGAACAGTGGCTTGGGGGAGCAGCAGATGGGCAGTACCCAGAGATACATTTTTCCTCCTTGCTTTGCTTCAAGAAAGATCAGGAAACATGGTAGGTCAAAGGGAGAATTTACGAAGTTATAAGCTGGCAGCTGGAGGGCTGTCTGGCTGGAGAGAGATAGAAAGTGGCAGGGATGCATAAGTTTTGGATGTCAAGCTGCCTTGAAGCTGGAAGGGAATGGAACGGTGCTTGGACCACTGGGGTTGAAGTCTGAGAGGGAAGAGGAAGATTCTGATACTGGAGAAAATGGGGGGCTTGAGCAGTGGCTGATGATATTTAGAGAGGAGGGAAACAGACTCTAATTGTTCCTTTGCATTTCAATCTAAGTCTTATTTGTATTTTTTAAAAATTGAGGTATAGCTTTCACAAATTGCATAAGGGGCACCTATCGTAAGCAAACAGCTTGAATCTTTACACACTATTTTTTTTAATTTTTAAAAAGATTTATTTATTTACACACACACCCCCATTGTTGTTTTGCGCTCGCTGTCTGCTCTCTGCATGTTCTTCTATGTCTGCTTGTCTTCTCTTTAGGCGGCACCAGGAACTGATCCTGGGACCTTCCGGAGTAGGAGAGTGGTTCTCAATCTCTTGCACCACCTCAGTTCCCTAGTCTGTCTCTTATTGTCTCTTCTCTGTGTCTCTTTTTGTTGCATCATCTTGCTGAGCCAGCTCTCCATGTGGGCCAGCACTCCTGCACGGGCCAGCACTCTGTGCGGGCCAGCTTGCCTTTCACTAGGAGGCCCCGGGAATCAAACCCTGGACCTTCTATCTGGTAGATGGGAGCCCAATCTCTTGAGCCACATCAGTTTCCCTTACACACATTTCAAGACGCTTATCAGCACTCCATAAGGTGCTCTCATATCCCTTCACTTCTTAGCCATTCCTCCATCCCAAAGGGAAACCACTGTTCTGATTTCTATCTTAATGGAGCTTTGCCTTTCCTTGTTCTTTATAGAAATGGAATCATACAGTATATTCTCTTTTGTGTCTGGCTTCTTTCACTCAACAATAATGAGATCCATTCGTATTGTTGAGGGTATTGGTAGATTGCTCATTTTTTTTTGATATCGGGTTCCATCCTACGCATATGCCACAATTTATTTACCCATTTATTTGTTGAAGGGCATTTGGGGGTTTTGACTCTAGGAATAAAGTTGCTAGAATTATTCTCGAACATTGCTTGTAGTGGATATATGTTCTCATTTCTCTTGCGTATATAATAAGAGAAATATCTGAGTCAAAGGGTAGGCATAAGCTAGGGGTGAGTAGACATTTCCAAGCAGTTTCCTGCAGTGCTGGTACTAATTTAGATACCCACCAGCAGTGTGTGAAGGTTCCACGGGTTCTACATTTACACTGATACGAGGTATGGTCAGTCTTTTTAATTTTAGCCACTCTGCTGGCATACAGTGGTATCTCAGCATGCTTTTAATTTGCATTTCTCTGGTGACTAATGAGGTTGAGTACCTTTTCATATGTTTATTGACCTTTAAGATATTTTCCTTTGTCAAGCCTTTGGCCTATTTTTTTTTTTTTTTTTTTTTAAACAAGTTGTCAGGTTTCTTTTTTATTTTATCAATAAGCCTAGCAACTAATATTTATGAATAAGGAATGAGTTGGTAAAATGCTTGCATGCTGGAGATAGGTGTTATCCCAGGGTGGTCTGTGCCTATGGGGAAGTTGCCAGCTGGATCTTTTTGTTTAGTTTTTTTTTTTTTAGATTGTGGTAACATAGATTTAACACAAGATTTCCCATTTTAACCATTTCTAAGTGTACAGTTCAGTGGTGTTAGTTACATTCACAATGTTGTGAATCCCCAACATCCATTACCAAGACCTTTTCATCACCCCAAACAGAAGCTCTGTACCCCTTAAGCCATTGCGCACCTCCCTAGGCCCTGACGACCTATACTCTACTTTCTGTCTCTATGAATTTGCTTATTTGAGGTATTTCATTCAATATTTGTTCTTTTGTGTCTGGCTTATTTCACTCAACACAGTGTCTTCAAGGTTCCTCCATGTCGTCGCATATATCTGAACTTCCTTTTTTAAACTGAATAATATTCCATTGCATGCACCTACCACATTTTGTTTATCCATTCATCTGTTGATGGACACTTGAATTGTTTCCATCTTTTGACATTTGTGAATAAAGCTGCTGTGACCATTGACGTACAGGTATCTGCTCGAATCCCTGCTTTCAATTCTTTTGCGCATAGACCTAGGAGTGAAATTGCCGTCTTCTATGGAAATGCTACGTGTAACTTTTTTTTTTTTTTTTAACATTTTTAAACTTTATTTTGTACATTTAATAATTGAAAATATAAACAATTAAAAACTAAAAAGTAAACGCAGATGAATAAATATATACAGTTCTCAAATAAATGTAATGGATACATATAAATTTTTTTTTTAATCAAACAATATATTACACAATATATTTGGTTCATAGTAACTCATTCATACAGTATTTGTCCTTTTGTGTCTGGCTTGCTTCACTCAACATAATGTCCTCCAGGTTCATCCATGTTGCCATATGCTTTATGACTTATGTGTAACTTTTTGAGGATCCACCCAATTCTTTTCTACAATGGCCGGCCAGATCTTATATCCTTAGCACATGTACCACATCCATCAGTTGTCAGATTGACCACATTTCCCTGTTCAACTGATTTCTCCTCTCCATGCTGTTTTTCTATGAGTTTCATATCTCATTGTCATTGGATTCTTTTACAACTGTGAGGTAAACTGCAGCTCCCTTACATGTTGTGACTGTTGTGTGTGTCTTCTTGTGTTTCTGTCTCATATGGCAGCTGTTCTCCATCCACTTAGCAAATAACTATCAGGCACTTATCATGTGTCAAGGAACTGCCTGGTATGCTGGGCCACTTCCCACAGGGGCTGTGTGGAGGGGCAGGGTAAGGAGCAGATAGTAAACAAGCAAGCAAATAAATCTAATTTTAAGAAATGATAAGCACTAAGACGAAAATAAAACAGAGTGTGTACACTTGGACAGCTATATAGTCTGGGGAGAAGGTCCTTTTAAACAGACACCTGAACACAGTGGAGGAAGAAGCTATCTAGGGAGGAGCATCACAGACATAAGGGGGAATAGCATGTGCAAAGGCCCTGAGGCAGAAATGTGCTTGCTTATACAAAGAAACCCCAGAAGGGCTGGAGAAGTGGAAGTGAGGGGGAGAGCAGTAGCGGTGTGATCCTGTGACCCTGGGCTACTTATTTATGGACCGTAAGTCTCAGTTTCCTCATCTGTAAAATGGGAAGAATAATAATAGTTCCTACCTTGTAGAGTTATCAAGAGGATGGTTTCTAGCCCTCCTTTCCCTGTGCTCCCAGAGCACTTTGCGGCTCCATTATATCAGCGTGCATTGTAATTATTTATGTGTCTGGCTCTCCTTCTAGACCAGAGGTTGCAAATCAGCAGCCCAGAGGCTAGATTCAGTTTCTGGCTGCCCTTGGTGAGTTAGAAGATTTGGCCACACTGAGTCGGAATCTCCATATGACCACAACTGGCCGGAGGGAGGAGCAGTTGATCACAAATTTGGGCCTGTGCTCTCTATTTTGCCTTAGTTTCTGTCTAGCAGCTTCACTCATTTCTGTGCCTGCTTGGTCCCTGGAGGAAAGGGACACATCTTGTTCTCTTATGTTTTTGTATCCCTGGAAGTTCTTTCCCTAAAATTTGCAGGGCCTGGGGCAAGGGTACAAGTAGAGGCGTGCCCAAGTATCAGATCAATACCTCTTCAAATGGTCTGCAGGTCTCTGATCCTTTCATTTGGTTTGGGGAATCCAAACAATTTCATATTAAGATGTTTTTTGCCTTTTTCACTGTGTTGACATTTGCACGGATGAGACAAAGCAGTGCTGGGTAAAACTACTGTGGCCCTAATTAAAATCAAGTCAGTGGTTCCAAAATGTACTAGCAGTCATTCTATTATTTACCACCACCCATTCCCAGTTTTCAAAAAAGATCCCTTTCACTTAAGAATATCCTTAATGAAGAAGTAAAAATTACTCATTTTATTAAATCTTGACCCTGGAGTGTACGTCTTTTTAGTATTTTGTGGGATGATATGGGAAATCACTTCTGCTATTTTCTGATGTATGCCGGTTATCTCAAGGAAAAGCCCTTGTGCAATTGTTTGAGTTGCCAGCTGGACCATGTCTTCACAGAATACAAGTTTTACTTGAGAGATGGGCTGACAGACACACTATGATTATTCAGATTTGGGTATTTGGCAAACATTCTATCAAGAGTGAACAATGCAAGCCTGTTCACTTCAAGGAAGACAATTGCCAGTGTTTGTTGCCAATGAAAAAAATTGAGCTTTCAAACAAAAGTTAGAGTTTTGGAAAACATGTCCCTGCTATTGTGTGTTTAATGGCTTCTCAATACTTGAAGACTTTTCTTATGAGATTGATGATGCTATTAATGAACGTGATTTTTGGATGTTGTTCAAAGAAATGTGTCAACATTTGGAAGATCTGCATGACTCAGTGAACCAATTTTTTAAAAGATTTGTTTTATTTATTTATTTCTACCTCTCCCTTTCTTGCTTGTGCTCACTGTTTGTTCATTGCGTGCTCATCTTCTTTTTATTTTTTTTTTATTTTTTTATTTTTTTAAAAGATTTTATTTATTTATTCATTCATCCCCCCCTTGCTGCTTGCCCTCGCTGGGTCAGCCAACCACGCCGTGCGGGTGGGCCCGCATCCACCAGGAGGTCCCGGGAACCGAACCCGGGGCCTCCCATATGGTAAACGGGAGCCCCACTGATTGAGCCACAGCCGCTTCCCTCGTCTTCTTTTTAGCAAGCACTGGGAACCTAACCCGTGAACTCCCATGTGGGAGGGAGGTGCCCAATCGCTTTAGCCACCTCTGCTCCTGGCTTGTTGTGTCTCTCATTGTGTTTCCTTGATGTGTCTCTTCATTGCATCATCTCATTGCATCATCTCGTTGTGTCATCTTGTTGTGTCATCTTGTTGCATCAGCTCGCCGTGCCAGCCCATTGTGTCTGCTTGCTGTCTTGCTCATCTTCTTTAGGAGGCACTGGGAACCAAATCCAAGACCTCCCATGTGGTAGGCGGGCACCCAACTGCTTGAGCCACATCCACTTCCCCAATTTTTTTCTAAATGACCAATGAACTTATCATGTTTCTGTTGGGAAAGACAGTCCTCTTCCATGGGTCTCTTGCACTCCTATGTGTCTTCTGGGTGTGCCAAGAATGAAAGACCCTGACATTCTTTGTATTCAAGGTATTTCTCAGAGTTGTAGCAAGCAGCCTTGAGGGATGAGGTACAGTCTCACTCTGGGACATTGAGCATGTTTGCTTACCGTGTACCATAAAAGAGATGATGCTCCATGTTTAGGGCTCCTCAGCTGCAGCACAAACCCATGGGTGCATAGCATTTATCTGGGACCCTCCTCATCCCCTCTGAAGACTCGGAGAGTAAAGGGAACCAAGGCAAACATGCTTGCTGTGCAAACATGCTGTGAGTAATGAAGTTCTTTGTCTCTGATACTGTAATCTCATATCTTCAGCTTGTATCTCTGAAACAGTAACAACTTAGTAGCTGGGAAGTAGGGTGTCTTAGTTTGCCAAAGGGCTGCTGGAAATCTGTTGGCTTTATAATGGGGAGTTATTTGGGATAAAAGCTTACAGTTCCTAGGCTGTGAAAAGTCCAACTCAAGGAACCATAAAAAGTGCTTTCTCACCAAAGTCAGCTGCCCTGTGTTAAGGCAAGATGGCGGGTGATCTCTGCCTGCTCTCTCCTTCCCCTCCAGGCTTCCTATCTGTGGCTCAGCTGCTCTGGTTTCTTCCCAATTTCAGCTGCAAACTGGCATAGGGCTTGTCTGTTAAGGCTTCCTGTATCAGTCTCGGCTGTTCAGCTCTCTTCCCAATTTCAGCTGTAAGTTATCAGACAAATGGCTCATCTCTCCCTGGGGCCTCTGCTGTTTGAGCCTTGTCACATGGCAGGATCAAAAATGGCAGTGTGTGCTCTCTTGTGTCTGTCTGAGTGAGTGTCCATTTATATCAGATCCAGCAAGGGGGTGGGGACTTAACCTGAGTTCCACCTCACTGACTCATTGCCCTATAGCAATCTTAACAGGTAATCTAATCAAAGTCCCCTCAGCTGAATTTAATGCAATCAAAGGGTATCTTACCCAGAGAAATAGATTAGATTACAGATATAATCTTTCTCTTTTTGGGATTCATAAAATAATCTCAAACTGCCTCATACGGTAAAATCAAATCTCTTGCAGTGGCAAAAAGATCCATTGAAAGTTTGCCAGATGGATGAATGAATCTTAGCAGAACAGCATTCAAAAGGTTCATCAAAATGGTTTCAAGTTCCACATTGCAACTAACAGATCTGGTCTCAGGGAAAAGGCATGAGGTGCAGAGTTGGCACTTGAACAACCTTGAGAGTGAATGCCTTCTTAAATTCCCCCACTGGTTGCCTCACTTACCTCAGGCTGGTTCTGGCCCTGTCACATATCTTTAAGAAACTACTGGCTGTTGAGTTTTGGTGTAGTATCAGACAAGAATAGCCATTATTATCTGAAAATGTTTTTAAAATATCCCTCCCTTTTCTAATCAACTCTCTGTGGGACTCCAGAGTTTCTTCTTTTTTAAAAACTTATTTTCTTTGTTTTAATTATTTTTTTTTATTTTTAAAGAAGCTTTAGATTACATAAATTTTACATTAAAAAAAAAATATAAGGGATTCCCACATGCCCCATTCCCTCCCCCTCCCACACCTTCCCACATCAACCTCCTTCATTAATGTGGTATATTTATTATATTTGATGAACACATACTGAAGCATTGCTACTAACCATGGACTATAGTTTACATTAAAGTTTATACTCTGTCCCGCACAATTTTGTAGTTTATGTCAAAATATGCAATGGCCTATACCCATCATTGCAATGTCAAGCAGGACAATTCCAGTGTCCTAAAAATGTCCCCATATTACACCTGTTCTTCCTTCTCCCTCCCCTTAGAACCTCCAGTGGCCACTGCCTTCACATCAATGATACAAGTTCTTCCATTGCTAGAACAATAAGTCTATAATATAATAATAATAAGTCTACTTTAGTCCATTGTTCATTCCCCAATCTTTAGGATTTTGGGATGGTGATGCCCACTGTGTTTCTAATTGAGATGGAGCTTAGATCCCATGGGGCAGATGGATGGGACTATCTTGCTTGCAGTTGCAGCCACTCTCTGTTTCTTGGGACGGGCGTTGTCATCGTCATCTCCTTGTTAGTTGTCCTGGGTGAGTCCAGTGAACTGGAGAGCAGGTGTTGCAACTCTGCTGAGATTCAGGGCTTAACTGGCACATGGATGGACCAAAGATTTAAGTCTCTGGGACATATATTTATCAAGTATAATGCTAGTTATAGGTTCAGATAAAAGGGGCAGAAGAGCCATGTGTAGAGAATCTATAAATGAGACTAACTCTGTTATACTGGGGAGCATAAATTCGAAAGTAAGGCCTTTATACCTTAGCCAAAACAACATATCCTGAGTACAGAAACAGAGATGAGAACCTAGCTGTTTTCTATTAATCCAGACATTAAAGAGATTTGCAAAGCTGTAAAACAGTGTCACTCTTCTCACTACGGTTTTTGTTTGTTTTGGAAAATATACTTAGTTTTTATAAAAAATAGTTATTTATGTAAGCATGCACTGGGTTTATTTTGTTGTTTTTAAAAAAATGAATGAGTGAATGAATATCTTAAAAATGTTTCAGTTTAAAATCATAATATGGCAAACACTGATAGACATAATCTTATTAACAAAAACTCTTTTGTGGTTCTCAATAATCTTTCATTTTACACTTTTTGGTCCTCAGAACAAACAGTTTGGAACTGCTGATCTAAATATTGAACAGTTTATAAATCGAGTTGGTAATAATTATATGTTCTAGCTCCTACTTTCAGAAACCTATCTTTATATTGGTCAGAAAAGGCCAGGTTCAAATGTAGACTTCTTGGACTTCTCAGAGTTGTGTGCTGGAATGTGGTGAGAGGGGAAATTCTCTGGCCAGCAGCCCATCATCCATTTTCCTTTTTTCATCTTAGGCTCCAGGTATCCCTGTGAATAGCTGTTTCTTGGGCACCTGGATGTATGGTCCATCATTGAGGACTGACCCTTTAGGAGAGTCCAAGAGGCCTTCACTGGGTCTTGAAGTGAGCTTGGTGTTGTTTAGGCAGGGAACTGTGGGCTCTGGGGTACCACCTCTAGACTGGGTCCAGAGGGTGTGGGAGTGGCTTCTGGGTGGGCACCTCCCCTTGACTCTGTGGACACCTCATCCCACAAAGAGGGGCATGGCCAGAAGAAGACCTGAAAGGAAGGCCCAGGGTAGGTTCTTAGGGGAGTATTGCTCTCTATCTCTCATCGTAGTACTTAACACATAGTATAAAGGCTTGGCGATTGGATGGAAGATGCTGAGTCAGGCTGGACAGAACCCGTGTTCTCTACATCTTGATGCCCTTCACAACTCTAGGCTGATCACGTCCCTTTTCCTGGTTTCCATTTCCATGAGTGTGGACAAGGAGGGTTGATAGTCATGCCCCTGATGACTCTCCTGGGGGGGGGGCATAAGTAAATCCATTCATTACAACAGTCTGAGATTCCTGAATTTGTTGTTGAGACCCCAGTGAACTTCATGGTGTATGGATTTAACTGTCTGGTTAGAGAAAAAGTGTTTTTACTTTCTGATTTTGGAAAAATGTGCAGAAATATTTATGAAATGTTCCTTCCTAAATTATGTTGCTATCTATTCAGCATTGGAGCCAAGGGAGATAGGCTCATACAAAATAGGAAAATAAGACTATTTTTCTTCCACTTAACATTTTTTTCATGGTGCTCAAAGATTTTATATATATATATATTAATCAGTTATGTTTTCAAAGTACATTTTTTAAGGATGTGATAATCTCACAGCAATTCTCAGAAAATAGTTTCTAGGTATATTATTTTTGGTAGCCATTACAACCACTCCCACTGATTTTTACCAGATTTTCATAAGAATGTTGCATGGTATGTGTAGGATCTGAGGGCAATAACCTTGTCAGTGCTGTCTGGACAGAGTGCATTATAGTTCAGCAATACTTTGTGAAGCCTTTTATGTGGAATTCACTGTGGGTGTTTAAAGGAGTTGAAATGCACAGTGCTGTATTCAAAACACTTACTGTCTCTTAAGAGAAATTCATCTATTTATCCATCCATCCATCATTGATCCCATCCATACAGCTATCCATCCATTCATGGATCCATTCATCTATCCATTTCTTGATCATTTAATTCATTATCCATCCATCCATCCATCCATCCATCCATCCATCCATCCATCCATC
>JAKSZT010054325.1:1206264-1267399 GCA_026826555.1 Tolypeutes matacus | reverse complement strand
ATCCATCCATCCATCCATCCATCCATCCATCCATCCATCCATCCATCCATCCATCCATCCATCCATATATCCATCCATCTTTCTATCCATATGCTCATCCACCTATGCAGCCATTTATCTATCCTTACATCCCTCCACCTATCTATTCACCTCTCTATTCCATCAATTCATCCATCAGATGTTTGCTGAGCTCCAAGAGGAGCCAAACTTGGTATTGGTCATGGGGAGACAAAGTTGGTGGGGTGATTAGAAACTCAGAGAATGGTGGAAGTGGCTTTGCCCTGGCACTCTTCATTGACAGTTTAGAGAAGGCAGGTATTGCAGAGTAACACAGCAGGGGGAAGAAGTGCTTGCTCCCTTAGCCAAAGGAGCAAGGTGTTTATTATTTCACCAGGAAAAATGTCCGAGACATGTAACTGGGTGCAATAGTAATTTCTCACATAGACCAGGTAGAAGCTTGACTTTGGATATCCTTGAAGTGAACCATCTGCATCCCTGAAAGGAAGACTCCAATAGGCCTAGAACTCTCCCAACCCCAGAGATAGCAGACAATGAGGGAAAC
Source organism: Tolypeutes matacus (assembly GCA_026826555.1). Lineage (NCBI taxonomy): Eukaryota > Metazoa > Chordata > Mammalia > Cingulata > Chlamyphoridae > Tolypeutes > Tolypeutes matacus. The sequence goes on along the minus strand of JAKSZT010054325.1, from coordinate 1,266,837 downwards.
GCTTCTCTGTTCCTCTGCAGGGCGAAAGTGGCCAAGGACTGACTGGGCTTGGGTCTCAGGCCACTCACGGTTGTAGACAGGGCAAGGTTAAGGGGCGGGAAATAGAACACACAGATTGACCTACCTTGAGACACAAGTCTGCCATGGGGCCAGGGAGGTGGATTGAGTTCCTCCCAAACTCAAAGGACTGAGCAAAGTCACCATGGAATGATGTATCCCAAAGGAAGGGAAGCTGGGCAGAGAACCATATGTGTGAGGGGGCCCTTTGGCCTCTTGCCCTTAATACTGCCTACCCAACAGGACCACCATCTGGGGTCTGCTGCCTACACTTTGACCCCCCTCCTCCAGCACTCCCTGCTCCCTCTCAAGTGCTCACAGCTTATTGGGGTGGATCTCCCCACATAGCTCACACCCTGAGCAGTCTAGTCTGTCCCTGGAACTGGGAAGGCACAGTGGCTTTCTCTTCCTGTCCCCACTCTGCTTCCCCAGTGTGGTGCACACGGTCTCGGGAGGAAGACGGGATTGATGGATGGCAGCGTGCCGACTGCAATTCTAGACTGGGGGCTCACGCACACTGTCTCTTGCTGCTTAGTATTTACTGAGTAAAAGTCATTGCCCTGGAGACGCCGAACTTATTGACACTGAGAGATGAACACTGTCTGGTCTGAGGATCTGCACAGAAAGGTTCTGGTGTTTCTGGGCAGTCTCAGGGAGAAGAAGTCTGCTTGGGGCCAGAGCCTGGCGCCCACCTGGCCTTCAGCAGGGCCTCATGGGGTGTGGCCTCTGGGATGTGTAGGGATAATGCCACCTGCAATTTTGCCCTAAGTGGCTAATCCAGGCTTCAGGATTCCTCCAGTTTCCCTTTTATCCCTGCCCTGGCTCCAAAAAGGCCCCCTGTTTCCTTTTCCTGGTCTCCATGTGGGAAGCTCAGCCCTAGCTCTTGGGAAGGAGGGTATTAGGGACATCCCAGTCCCATACCTGGGGCCTCTGCAGTTTGTATCACTCTTTGACCTGGGCATTCAGGCCCTCCATATTTGGAGTGTCTTTCTTGACATTTTCCAAGTACCCCTCTAGTGCCAGGGGACGAGCCAGGGCTGGCAGCGGGGATCAGGGTGTGATGCCCCAAGTCAGAACAGAAACCCGGTGTTGACCCAGGTCCCTGCTTTTCCCCTTGGGTCACTGTCTTGCCTGCACCCTGTAAGTGGGACCCACTGCATGCCTTGAGGAGTTCTGGGGACCTGTGGCTGAGCCCCAATTCCAGGAAGGTGGCTTGACGAGCAGATGGTTCTTGCTGGCTGCCGTGGTATTGCTTTCATGGGATCATGTGAGCTAGGGCTGCAGAATGGTGCCGACATGCCAACTTTGGGTGGCCCAAACAGTTTACATAGAGAGTGTCCCCCTCAAAAACATTTGCCCAGGGTTTGCATGCCCTTGGGGTGGCCGTCTCTGCAGCAATCCACAGGCTTGTGTACTTGGTGTCAGTGGGTGCCTGTGACAGCTTGAAATTCTTTTATGAATCCCCAAAAGAGAAGGATTATGCTTTTGAACTAATCCATTCCTGTGGATGTGGGACAGTTTTTTTTTTTTTTTTTTAGGTACTGGGGCTGGGGATTAAACCCTGGACCTCATATGTGGGAAGATAGTGCTCAACCACTGAGCCTCATTGGCTCCCCTGAGTTGGTCTTTTTCATTTGTTTACTTTTTTTTTTTTTTTTTTTTAAGGAGGCACTGGGAACCAAACCTGGGATCTCCCATGTGAGAAGCAGGTGCTCAACTGCTTGAGACACATCTGCTCCCCAACCCAAAGTTTTTTGTTTTTTTTACAAGGTACGGGGGATTGTATTCAGTACCTTGTACATGGGAAGCAGGTGCTCAACCACTGAGCTACATGCACTCCCTATGACATTTTTTAATTAAAAAAATTTTTTATCCCTGCCCCCGAGACGGCTCCTTTGTCTGTTTGCTCATTTTTGCTTGTTGTCTGCTCGTTGTTGTTTTTTTTTTTTTTTTTTTTTGCTCGTGGCTGCTCATTGTCTGCTCATTGTTTATTTCTTCTTTATGAGGCACCGGGAGCCAAACCTGGAACCTCCCATGTGGGAGGCAAGAACCCATCGACTTGAGCCACATCTGCTCCCTGCTTGTTTGTTTTTGCTCGCTGTCTGTTCATTGTTTGATTGTTGCCTTGCTTGTTGTTTTTGCTTGTCTGTTCATTGTTTTTGTTCAATGTCTGCTCATTGTCTTTTTCTTCTTTAGGAGGCACCAAGAACTGAACCTGGGACCTCCCATGTGGGAGGCAGGCACCCAACCACCTGAGCCACATCTGCTCCCCCAGTGAGACATTTTTGATTGGACAACATCAATGAGGCGTGAGACAGCTTGGGTCTCTGCCTCTTGCTAGGTCTGATATAAACGGAGACACAGAGAGAGCAACACTACAGGAAAAGGGGAGCTCTACCATTTTCGGCCCTGCAATATGAAAGGAGGATTCGAGGATTACTAGCAGCCAATGCTTAAGCATGAATCCCCCAAGAGGCTGGGCCCTCAGAGCAGTTCAAGTTTAAGAAGACAGGCCGTATGCCTGGCTGCCCACAGCTGAGCTTTGAGAGACGGTTTGAAGGTAGGGATCTCGGCAGAGATCAGTGGGCATCTTCGTGACATGGCTGGACAACAGGATCAACAGTAGCTGACTTTGGTGAGAAAGCACCTCTGATGGTGCCTTGATTTGGACATTTCATGGCCTTGGAACCGTAAACTTTTACCACAAATAAATCCCCTTTATAAGCCAACCCATTTCTGGTACTTTGCATTGGTAGCCCTGTGGCAAACTAAGACAGTGCCTAAGCACCCCACCAGGACCCCTTCCCTCTTTCCCATTACCACCCCTTGACGGACTGCCAGATGCTTGCCCAATAGCTACCTCTGCCTCCCCAACTTATTTCTTGCTGCCATCACCTCAGTTTCTAAAAAAAATTCCATAGTGGCAACATATGTGCACAAAACATACATTTTCTTATGTTGACCCCTTTTAAGTGTACACTTCAGTGGGATTAATCACAGTCACAATGCTGCACTACCATCCCCACCATCCATGATCAAAACTTTTCCATCGCCCCAAACAGAAACTCAGTACCTATTTAGCGTCAACTCCCCTTTCCCCACCCCCACCCCCATCCCCTGGTAAATGCTGATGTATTTTCTGTCTCTATGATTGTGTCTGTTCTGGACATTTCCTATTATCAACACCCCAATCTATCAAGTGTTGGACCACTGTGGGCTGCAGGGGAGGCTGTGCCCCTCTCCAGTGCGGGGTGGTGTCCATGGGGGAGGGACATGGAGGGGTCCCGACTCTCCTGCCTGCTCCCCCATGAAGCCTTCCCTGACTCCTCTCTGCTCCTCCCTTCTCTGTGCTCCCAGCCCCTCTGAAGTGTTGGTGGACTGACTGAGTGACTGACAGCACCGCATCCCACATCCCGTGGGTGTGGGCACTGGCTCCTCCCAGCCTAGGCTGCCTCTCTGGGACCGCTGCCGTGTCTGAATCTGGTGGTCCCTGGTCCCCACAGCCTGGTCCCACCCCAGACAGTGGGCATCTGTGAGAACTGGCTCTCCATGCCTGGAGGGGGCTGGGAGGGGAAGGCTGGGAGACACGGGAGACTTCACTTTCGTGACAGATGTTTCCTCCCAGACAACAGATAAAGGTCGCTCCTAAATTCCAGAATAAAAGCATCCACTTATCTGGAAAATGTCAAAGAGAAGTACGGCTGCCCTTTGCCAAGCTGAGCCCGGCGGGGTGCGGCAAGGAGCTGAGGAAGACGGGGCTGTGGGAATGTGTGACTCAGAGGGGTCTCCGTCCCTTGGCCCGGGTGGGGTTGGGGTTAGGGGGTGTCAGGGATGGTGGGGGCCTGGCTGGGGACCCTCTAGTGCAACCCTATGCCAGATCTGGATGGAAGCACTGTTTTGCTTGACCTCACCCATGATGAAAGATTGCTAACTTCCCATCCAAGCCAGGATGCTCATTGTCTCTTTTGAGGCGACCACTCTGGACTCATTGGTGGGAGATGGGGCTGAGCCAGCCCCTTGGAAGAGTCCAGTGTTTCCCACTTGCCTGGAGCTCCCACCCAGCCTGCCTCCCTTCTTAAATCCCTGCTGGCCCCCAATGGGCATCCAAGTTGGGGCTCAGTAGTCAGCTATGAGCCTTCTACCCTGGCCAGGTGGGCTCCCAGGAGGTCAACTCCATTCCCACCTCCCTGCCTTTGGCTCTGGAAGGGTCCTGCAGTAGTCTCCTGGGCCTGCCATAACAAAATACCCCAAAGTGGGGTGGGGGGGCTCAAAACAACAGAAATGTATTGGCTCACAGTTCTGGAAGGTCAAAAGTCTGAAATCAAGGGTTCGACAGGGTTGGTTTCTTTTGGAGTCTCTGGGAAAGAAAATCCATTCCCTTCTTCTCTCCTGGCTTCTGGGGGCCACCGGCAATCCTTGGAAATCCTTGGCTTGTAGATGCATCACTCCAAACTCTGTCTCCGTCTTCACCTGGCCTTCTCCTTTGGACCTCTGTGTGTCTCAGAGCTACTTCTCCTTTCCCTTATAAGGGCCCCAGCCATTGGATTTAGACACCCAAGATGACACCCAAGATGTCATCTTGAGATCCTTAACTTAGTACATGGCACAGACTCTATTTTCAAATAAGGTCACAATCAAAAGTACTGGGGGTTAGGACTTGGACATATCCTTTTGGGGGACTAAATTCAACTCTGTACAGGTCTGTTTCTGGACACCCTCTCTATTCCTTTCTGCCCTTTTTCTCACCATTTAACCTGCTTCCCAGGCTGTGGCAGGTTTTTTCTGTCCTCGTGGCAAGCTTCCCCCAGCATCTCTTTGTCTACTCATCTTGGCCCTGAGTCGGATTGTGCTAGAAGCCTTGCCCCCTTCAGGTTCTCCCACATCTCAGCAGAATCAGGGAAGTCTAAAATGCCCAAACATACCCTTCCTGCCCAAAAGTCTTCCCAGCCCCTAGAACGGCAGCTTCCACAGCCCAGGTATGTGCATTGATACCATATGTTTGTGTGATTTTGTTGTGCGATCTTGTACCTTCCTTGATCGGAAGTTCTGTTCTATGAGGAATGCAACCTGTATGCTGTGCCCAGGAGAGTGCCTTGGACAGCCTGGTTCCTTTGTGGAAGGAACTGCTACAGAAAGAGCTCAGCTCACAAAAACAAATGTTAGAGCAGTAGGATTGCCTCCATTTTTATAGATGAGGAAACAGAGGCTAAGAAAGGTAGAATAATTTTAAGAGGGGCATGGCTTGCTCCAGGGATACAGGCTGGGATGCTGATGGTGGCAAGCCAGTTAGTCTTCAGGCTGTTGTTGGGCTCCAGCCTTGCCAGAGACAGGAGTGTTGTCTCTGAGCCCTGGAAGCAACTGCTAGGTGCTGAATGATCCTCTCATAAAGGGAGCTCAAGGTGGCCATCCTCAGACCATGCTTGGGCAAGGGAAGTGGAATCTGAGAGCTTGCTGGCACAGTGGCAGCCCTGTTGTGTCTGGAGGATTCCGGGTGCTACCTGCAGGGACCTGCCACCCCTGGCTGTATGGGGTGGAGGCTGTCTCAGTGAAAAGCATAGGCAAGAAACCACAGGCCCAGCACAGATCTGCTGGGAGTGGTGTGAGCAGCTGGCTTGTTTATGAGATTCCCCCAGGGACAGGGGGGGATTTGCAGAGGGCTGAAAATGTTGCATGAGCAGGTAGGGACCACCAGGCACCATCACTGAGCTTGACCTTGCTAATGTAACTACATGCATGACCTTGTTTAATGAGGTCTGGCATACACCTCTGTCCTCACTCAGGCTTTGGGCAATGACTTACTTCTCCATCATTTATCACTTAAAAAATCATGGAACTGTGTGGGCATCTGTGGAGAAAATATTGACCTCCATTTTTTTTTGGACTAAGTTTAAATGAGTATGTAGTAGAAAGGTGCATTTCTACTATCATATGGATCACTACGTATAAGGACAAATTTCACTGGATACAATTGGAATGTCAAACTGCCATGAGAAACACATCTTTATTCTTCCCAAGCCTTTTTACAAGGGGGGAATGAAGACAGTGTCCAACCTCTATGGAGTGTCTGCTGGAGTTGGACACTAACCCCTTCTGGTACATTGTTTCATGGAATGCTCAAAACAGCTTTGTGAGACAGATTGGATTTTCAATTCCCATTATACAGATACGGAAATGGAGAACTGGAATAGTCCCAAGGTCACATAGCCAAATATTGCCAAGCACCCAGGTCTAGCCACCAAGCTCTCCTGATGTTTGCTAAGAATCATTTAGACCCCAGGTGCTGGCCTGGCTCCTCCTTGCTTGAGCCCTGAGGGTGGGAGATTTGGGACTTAGTCGAGGATCTTCGCTTCCCTGATTGGCAGTTGGAAAGCTAACAGCACAATTCTCTTCAAATGAGCTTCCTCTGAGATATCTATGAGTGCATAATCCTGCGGCCTTGAATTCTAATTTCAGACTCCCCGGCAGGTTTTACTCGCACGCTCTGGTAGTCATGTCAGAGTTGAAGCAGGCAGACAGGGTTTATTAGATTCGACTCTATTCCCTGCTTTGAATTATTCATGCCTCTCCCCTAATTTCCCCAGGAATAATTTAATAATGCACAGCAGTGGGAACAGCTCCCTGCGCAGGGTGCCTGGGTGAGTGGCACTGGCAATGTGGGCTCCTGGTAACAGCTGCCGGGCATGGGCTGACCTGACCCATCTTTCCTTTAAAACAAAGCCCTCCCCGAGTTCTCAGGACCCGGGAACCAAGCCTCGGATGGTCCTTGAGTAGCGCTGCCTACATCTCCAGGAGCTTCTTCTTTCTCATATCCCACTGCAGCTCCCATCTCCTGAGCCCCGTGGAAGAGGCAAGAAAGGTTTCTCCTCTACAGGTTTCAGATGGGAGCATGGCCCTCCTGGCACCTTGATTTTGGACTTCTGGTCTTTAGAATTGTGAGACAATAATTTTTGTGGTTTTGAGCCATGATTTTTATTTTCCTGGCTGCTAAAACAAATACCATGCAATGGGTCAGCTTAACAACAGGAATTTTTTGGCTCACAGTTTCAGAGGCTAGACGGCTGGCTTCCTCCTGGGGTGAGTATCTTCTGGGTGGTTGGTCCTTGGTTCTTCCATTACAAGGCATTACACATGGCAGCTTCGTCTTTGCTCCTCTGGGTTCTGTTGACTTCTGGTTTCAAGCTGCTTCCTGTGGCTTCTTTCTCTGTCAGATTTTCACTCTGCTTATAAAAGACTCGAGTAATCCAGATTAAAGACCAATCTGGCTTGTGTTTCAGACCCTTCTGGAACTATCTATGACTCTTGGAAAAAGGTCCAAGCTTGTTAGCTTGGCCTTCGAGGCCCTGTGGGAGTCAACCACATTCCTTTTCTGCAAGTCCTGCTCCAGCAGTGTAGAGCCACTTGAAGTACCAGATTCCATGCTGCTCTCCCACTCTCTGGCAGCTTTGTATGTGCTTCTCTGATGTAGGGAAGGGGGACCAGCACACACAGGTCCTGATGGACCTAACACTTTTGCATCACCTCTGGGTCACGGCTCAGTGGTGGAAAAGGAATTGTCTGAGACTTGAATCCTGGGCTTTTCAGCCAGCTGCAACCACCCTTCTGGGTGGCAGGGCCAAGGCCCAGAGACCCCAACCCTGCAGGCAAATGTACCCTTTGCATCATACTTTGGGACTTCAGCCCAAGTCCCCTGCTAGAGAGCAGCCCTTCCTGAGGGGGAGCACAGGGGCTGGCCGAAGGCCATTAGTCTTGACCACACAGCTGAGCTCAGCCCTGAGTGGCAGAAGGGTAGGCAGCATGGTCCAGGGGCCCTCTCAAGACAAGCAAAGTGCTAGGCTTTCACTCTCTGGGCACTCACCCTGCTGGGCAGAACCTCTCTTCAGCTTGGGAGCAGACTATGGGCAAGGGTTGGGCTTGATGCTGCTTTGTGGCTCTCAAAGGGAGCAGAAGGGAAGTCCAGGGAGTGAAGGGACCCAGCAACTGGAGCAAACAAACATCTTTTGAGTGCTTGCTGGCTGCTGGGATCTGTGCTGAAGGCTATACACGGATTATCTCATTGACTCAACAATGTACAAAGTGGTTACTGTTACCATCCCCCTTAACAGAGCAAAGCAGAGTCACAGAGAGGTTAAGCGACTCTCTCAGAATGACACAGCAGTACAGCCTGTATACCTCTTGTGTGTCTGATTTCAAAACCCACTCTCTTGACTGTTAGCTGAAGGTGGGGCCAGAAGGGAGAGATGACTTCAATGTCCTTACCTGGAGTTGGAGAGAGCTGGGCTACTTGGTTCCATTCACTTCCATCCCTCCATCCCTTCTTCTCTATCCATCCATCCATCCATCCATCCATCCACCCACCAATCATCCATCCATCCATCCATCCATCCATCCATCCATCCATCCGCTTCTGGAGGTGGGCCTGGGAGAAATCTGGAGACTAAATTGGCAGCTGGAGAGGGATTAATGGGCAATGGGAGTCACAAAGCTGTCTTGACTGGAGGGTGGGGCCTGGTGGTGAGAATCTAGGCCATGGGGGATCCAGGTTGGTGGGATGTCAGCAGAGGGTGGTGGTGGTGGCATCAGATTGCAGGGCCCTGGGACATCTAATGTGGGGGAGACCTTTAGTACTTGTAGGACCAAGGGGCTATGTCTCAGGCTGGATCAAAATAGGCACTGGCAGGAGAGTGGTGAGGACACTGGACACTGTGGCAGGGGGTGGTGCCGAGGCATTAGGAACAGTGATCTCCAGAGGGGCAGAGGCTCGGGGTGACTGTGGTAGGCTGGAAAATGACCTCCCAAAGATGTCCACATTCTGATCTCAGGAACCTGTGACTGTGACTTTATATGGCAAAAGGGACTTTGCAGATGTGGTTATGTTAAGTATCTCAAGGTAAGGAGATTATACTGGATTATCCAGGTGGGCCCTAAATGTAATCCCAAGTGTCCTTTTAAGAGGGGAGACAGAGGGAGACAACTCAGAAAAGGTGGTATGATGACGTAGGCAGAGATTGGAGTGATGCACATTGAAGTTGGAGGAGGGGGCCTCAAGCCATGGAATGCAGGCAGCCATTAGAAGCTGGACAAGCCCAAGACATTGGATTTATCCAGAAAGACCTGTCCCTGCCCACACCTTGCCTTTAGCTTAGTGATGCTGATTTTGGACTTGGACTTCTGATCTCCAAAACTGTAAGAGAACACATTCATGTTGTTTTCAGCCGCTGGATTTGTGGCAATTTAATACAGTGGCCATTGAAAACCAATACAGAGACCAATGGCTCAGGGTGAGCCAACAGTGTGGCCAGGCTGCATTATAAGAGGCAGAGAGCCAGAACAATGGAGGGGATGAATCTGCTCTGTGCATTCTGTTGAGACCTTGATGTTTGGACATCAGTTTTGGATGCCACACTCTTTGAAGGACAGTGACAAATTGCAGTGGAATGGTCACTTTTTTGGGGAGGTGTTTGTCCAGCCCTCCTTCTCTTAGAATTGCTCCCTACCCTTCCTTTGGATGGGCCCCAGTGTCTAAATTTATACCGCATGGTCCTGTCACCTTGGCCACACTTGATTAGACCAGGAGGGACATCTGATTCAAGCTGTGCAGGCAGACTCTCTCTCCTGAGAGTTTGTAATTGAAGCAAAGACTCTTGTTGAGTCTGGGCTGGTTGATGATGCGAACTCAGGCCTCTGGGGCAGCTGTCCTCTATCACACACTCAGGCGGCCCAAGAAAGGGACTGGAGGTGTTGTGGTGGGAGCTGCAGAAAGGGACCTGAGGTCTGCAGAGGTAGCGGCATAAGCTTGTTTCTGTTATTCCCTTTTTTTTTTCTGCAAAATTTTTTTTTAAATTGAGAAAAAATATTCACCTAACATAAAGTTCACCATTTTAGTGGTTTGCATAATGTATTCACTATGTTGTGCTACCGTTATCACTATCTTATTCTGGAATATTTTCATCACCCCAAAAGAAACCCTGTACCCATTAGCAACTACTGTCTATTCTCCCCTCTCTCCACCTGCCTGACAATCATTTTCTACTTTTCGTCTCTATGGATTTGCCTGTTCTGGACATTTCATATAAATGGAGTCATACAATATGTGCTTTTATTGGTCTTTCACTGAGCATGTTTTCAAGGTTCATCCATGTTGTAGCATGTATTAATAATTTGTTCCTTTATATTCATTAGCTGATGGACATTGGGGTTGTTTCTGCCTTTTAGCTATTATGAGTAATGCTGCTATGAATATTCATGTGTAAGTTTTTGTGTGGATGTCTGTCTTCCATTCTTTTGGGTTTATACCTAAGAGTGAAATTTCTGGATCATAGTGTAATTATATGTTTAACTTTTTGTCCTCTTATATTTTCAATAGCTGTAAGATCTGTGTGCACTGCCTTCTTTTCCGTCTGATATAATTTATTTGTGTGTTCTCTAGTTTTTTCTTACTCAAGCTCAGTAGTACGGTTTTTCAATCTTATCTTACATTTCAAAGAATCAACTTTTGGCTTTGTTAGTCCTCTTTATTGGCTGCTTTTTAAAATTTCATTAACTTTTGCTCTTATTTTTATCATCTTCCTTCTTTCTTTGGTTCAATTTGCTGTTATTTTAATTGATTTTCAGCCTTATTTCTAATACATGTGATTAAAACTACATTTCCCAGTAGGCATGGCTTTAGTTGCAATCTCACAAATGTTGACATGTGATATTTTCATGATCGTTAAGCTTGACATATTTTCTAATTTGCATTGTGGTTTGTTTTTCTTGATTGATGAATTATTTAAATGGGTGTTTCTCGATTTTCAAACTGCAGGCCCTGGCCTCAGTTCCTTGATCTCTGACCTGGTGAAGCTGTCAAAGTGCCACTCAGACCGTCAGCTGCCTCCTCTGGAAGCAGTAAATATCTCTAAGGAAAATCAGCCTGTACTCATTTCCTATGCTGCACAACAAATTACTATAAATTTAGCAGCTGAAAGCAACAGCTGTCATGATCTGTAGGTCAGAAGTCTGGCCTTATGTGGTTGGGTTCTCTGCCCAGGGTCTCCCAGGTGGAAATCAAGGTGTTGGCCAGGTTGTGTTCTTCTCTGGGGCTTGGATTTCTCTTTGAGACTCAGTCAGGTTGTTCGCAGAATTTAGTGCCTCCTGGTGGTAGGACTGAGGTCCCTGTTTCCTTCCTGAGAGGTGGGGGCTACTCTCAGCAATGAGAGCTGTGTGGCCCCCTTCTACATTCAAAGCCAGAAACAGAGCATCTCTCTTGCAATGAATCTCTCTTGTGCTTTGAATCTCTTTTGTGAGGAAGAATCCCACCTCTTTTCCATGCTCGCCAGATTAGATCAGGCCCACCACGTATAATCTCTCTATCTTAAGGTCAAGTCATTTGTGTCCTTAATTGCAGTTGCAGAATCCTTTCACAGAAGCACCTAGATTCACATTTGCTTGAGTAACCGAGAGAAGATGTGTGTAAAACAGGAGATGGGGATCTTGGAACCATCTTAGAATTCTGCCCATCATGTAGACTTAAGCACTGGGTTCAACTCCTGGGCCTACATTCTTTCTCAGAATCTGGCATAGTGATTTTTCTGGCATGGTTGTTGATGTTCTGATGCATTCTAGCAGATTTGGAAAATTTTGGTCCAATTTCTCTGCCTTTCCACACTGGAGGTTTGGTCCAAGTTACCTACCCATTTTCATTGGAAGCAGAACCTCCTTTTTTCCTGATTGAAGGGAAAAACTCCCTAAACTCTTAGGAATAAAAATAAGCCTCCTGAGCTTGAGAAAGTCTGCCTGCCAGAAATCTAAAGCAAATATCATATTTAATGGTGAAATAGAGTCATTCCTATTAAAAGTCAGAAGCAAGGTAAGTTCAAGTTCTCTGTCACTGCTTCTAACTAAAAACTGGAGTCTTGGCAATAAAAAAGCTATAGTTGGAAAAGAAGAGGAAAAAAACTGTCATTATTTCTGGATAGAGATGTACCTAGAAAATTCCAGAGATTCAATCACTTGTCAAATTATTAGAATTAATTATAGAGTTAAGCATGATGGCAAAATATAAGGTCAACATAAAAACCAATAGCTTTCTTAACAATGGCAATAACTAGTTAAATACATAAAAGAAATAAGATACTAATTATAGTAGCCACAAAATCTAGAAAATGCTTGGGAATTAATCTAACAAGGAACAGAAAGATCCAAATGTTGAAACTCATAAAACATTACTGAAGAATATTAAAGAAAATCTGAATAAATGGTGAGAAATATCACATTCAAGTATGAAAATATTCAGTATTGTGAAGACTTCATTCTCCCTATATTAATGTAAATAATGAAATCTCAATCAAAATCCCACTAGGCAAGATTTTTTGGGAAACTTGTCAAACTGATTCCAAAGTTCATGTGGAAGGCAATGTGGGCAAGAAGGGAAATATTTTTGAAAAGGGATAGCAATGGAATTCTACCAGATATCTCTAGAACTCTAGAATCTCTAGAACTTCCAAGAGTTTGGTATTGGCACAAAAACAGAACAATCAATGTGATAAAGAGAGTCCAGCGATGGATCTGTGCAAAATCTAGGTGGCATTTCTAAATAGTAGGTGTTTTAGTTTGCTAGGCTGATGAAAAGCAATATACCAGAAATGGGTTGACTTTTACAATGGGAATTTATTAGCTTCCAAGCTTATAGCTCTGAGGCCATGAAAATATCCAAATCAAGGCATCATCACAATGATACCTTCTCCCTGAAGACTGGCTACTGGTGATCCTGGACTCCTCTGTCACGTGGCATCTGCTGGTCTCTCCCTTCTTTTCTGGGTTTTGTTGCTTCCAGCTTCTTGTTTCCATGGCTTTCTCTCTCTGTCTGAATTTCATTCTCTTATAAAGGACTCCAGTAACAAAGGGGGTCACATCTTAACTTAATCTCCCACTCACCAAAAGATCCTACTTACAATGGGTCCACACTCACAGGAATGGATTAACTTTAAGAACATACTTTTCTGGGGTCCATACAGCTTCAAACCATCACCTGTAGGAGAAGTGTGTCATCTTTTTTTCTTAAAGACATAGGGTAGGAGCAATGGGCTATCAGCATCAGTCAAGGCATGATCAGGAAAAGAAATAAAATAGAAGGAATTGAGTGCAGGGAATTGTTTACACAGGCAATGGAAGAGCTGAGAGACCAGCAAGGGCCAAGGAGGCAACCAGTCCCAGCCTAGACTGGAGGGAGAAAATGGGAGGGGTCCATTAGCAGAAACTGGAAGCACAGTGGCTTTACGCTATGGGAGCTGGAGCCCCAGAGGTGATGCTAGAGATGCCACTGGAGAAAGATGGTAGGGGCACAAACACCCTGGCTTTCTTTTCCTCCTGCCTTCCCATCTCTAGTTGGTGCCTCCCTTTCCTCAGCTGGGAACCCAGTGGCATGGCAGCCTGGAAATGCAGCCTGCAGGGTCAGCCCCTGCGGGGCAGGGCAAAGCAGGGGGAAGCGCCAGGCTGGAGCTAGGGGCAACCAGGCCAAGGTGGGCACGCCATATTCTTAGGGGACAAAAATTTAGATGCTGTGGTCAAAGGACTGATGTCCCCCAATTTAGACACATGCTTCATCTTAATCTGTATTCCTATAGGTGTGAAGCCACTGTCAACGGGACCTCTTGAAGATGTTATTTTTAGTTAAGGTCTGGCCCAACTGAATGAGGGTGGGTTTTACTCTGGATGACTGGAGGTCATGTGAAGAGAACCCAGAAGTCACAGAAGCGAGAAAGGAGAGGACATCACCAAATGACTGTAGGCAGAGAGACAAGCCAAAGAATCCCAAGAATGGTTGACAGCCAGTGCCAGAAAGTACAGATTCCAGGAGAAAGCAAGTCTTGCTGATATTTTGATTTTGGACTTCTTCCAGCCTCAAAACCATGAGCCAATAAAAATCCTATTGTTTAAGCCAACACATTCATTGCGTGGTTTTTGTCATAGCAGCTTGATAAACTAAGACAGATGCCTATCTCATGGCTTTCAAAAAATAAATTCTGGGAAGTGGATTTGGCTCAAGCGATTGGGCTCCTGTCTACCATATGGAGGGTCCTGGGTTCAGTACCAGGGGCCTCCTGGTGAAAGTAAGCTGGTCTGCGTGCAATGAGCAGGCCCTTGTGGAGAGCTGGCCCGCGCGGAAAGCTGATGCAACAAGATGATGCAGCGAAAAAGAGACACAGAGGAGAGACAGTGAGAGATACAACAAACCAGGGAGCTAAGGTGGCTCAAGCATTTGAGTGTCTCTCTCCTATGTCAGAAGGTCCCATAGTGTCCCCTAAAGAGAAGACAGGAAAAAAAGACAAGCAGACACAGAAGAAAATGCAGTGAATGGACACAGAGAACAGACAGTGAGCACAAGCAGTGGGGAATAAGCAAATAAAATAAATCTATAAAAAAAATAAATTCTAGATAGATCAAAGACATACACATAAGAAAAAAAGAGGATTAAAGTATTAAAGTAAATACAGGAAAATATAGTTTTTACCTTGGAGAATGGGAGGCCTTAAAGAGCACACAAATCAAAAAGTTAAACCATAAAAGAAATGATTGATACAAGTTTTAATATGAAAATGAAAATCTTTATGACAAACAGGAAAAATGACAGATGAGGAGAAAATATTTGCGACATCTAAAAAAGACAAAGGATTACTAGTACAATATGTGAGTCGTTGTACAAATCAACAATGAAAAAACAACCAACCCCAAAGAAAAATTGGCCATTCCAAGAAGAGAAAATTCAGGCAATTCTAAGGTGGGAAACCACAGATAGATGATAAAGAAACTGATGGCCAACCTCACTAGTAATTGGGGAAATGCAAATGCAAATCAAAACAACAGTGAAATGCCACGTTAAGTTAAGTTGCTGGCCAGTGTGATGGAGACTGAAACCTGCCCCCATTACCCATCTCCCTATCTTTAATAGTGATAAAACCTCAACATTTTAGCCTGACCCATGGCCTCCAAGAATACAGGTTGGATTTCACAATCTCCTTTGCAAGTATGTGTGGCTGTGTGACGAGGTTGAGGCTAATGGCCCATAACGGACAGTGACAGTATCTGGAACCTTCCTTAAAAGGTAGCCAGTATGTGCTCTTTGTCCCTTCTTCTTTGTCCCTTCTTCCTTCTTAATGCTTGGAATGCAGATGTGATGGCTGGAACTGCAGCACAAATAAGGCAACCTCAAGAACAGAGTCAAGTGTGACAAGACCACCAGACAGGAGGTGGCTGGGTCCCGGGGGACTTTGGGGGAGTGGAATTGCTCAGCAGCCCCATCCCGCCCACCTCTGGACTTTAATGTGAGAGAGGCGTACACTTTTCTCTTGTCTGAGTTCCTATTCCTCACAGCCAAATTGATTCCTAACTGGTGCAGGGCATAGATTAGCACAGATACTTTGGTGGATAATGGGGCTGTTTATAAAAACTAAAATTGTCATGCTCTTTGATGCACCAATTCACCTTTGTGTGTAGAGGAGAGTTCTATCCCCAGCACCTAGAACAGTGTGTGGCTCATAGTAGATGCTCAATAAATCTGTTTGTGTGTGTGTGTGTGTGTGTGTGAATAGGTATATCAGAATTGTCACTGAAGTTCTATATATAATATGTATTAAAAAAAGATAGGGGGAAGCGGCTGTGGCTCAATCAGTGGGGCTCCCGTTTACCATATGGGAGGCCCCGGGTTCGGTTCCCGGGGCCTCCTGGTGGGGGCGGGCCCGCCCGCACGGCGTGGTTGGCTGACCCGGCGAGCACAAGCAGCAAGGGGGGGATAAATGAATAAATAAATAAAATCTTTAAAAAAAAAAAAAAAAAAAAAGATAGGGAAGGAATTATGCCATGCTGACAGTGGGGGTTACCTCTGTAGAGGAAACTGTTAGGCTTGAGATACTATAGCTTGGATATCTAATAGCTTTATTTGTAGTTTTTAAAAAGATTTTTTATTTTTATTGGGGTGACTTACATAAAACATGACATTTCCCACTTTAACTACTTTCGAATATATAATTCAGTGATGTTAATTACATTTGCAATGTTGTGCAAACATCACCTCTCTCTAGTTTCAAAAATTTTCCATCAACCCAGAAATACCCATTAAGTAGCAACTCTGTCTCCACTCTAGCCCCAGGTGACAACTAATTTGCTTTCTCTCTCAATGAATTTCTTTCTTCTAGATATTTTATATAAGTGGAATCATACACTATGTGGCCTTATGGGTCTGCTTCTTTCATTTAGCCTCATGTCTTCAAGGTTCATCCACTTTGTAGCATGTATTAGAGCTTCATTCCTTTTCCTGGCTGAATAATTTTCTGTCATATGGAGAGACCGTATTTTGTTTATCCATTTATTGGTTGGATGACATTTGGGTTGTTTCTACCCTTTGGCTCTTGTGAGCCAGGCTGTGCTGAATATTTGTGTACAAGTTTTGGGGTGGGCTATCAGAAGCATTTGAAATGTTTTGAGCATGGACAGTAACTACTGTGACAGTTTGAATGTGATGAATCCCAAAAAGAGAAAGATTATTTTTTTGAACTAATCCATTCCTGTGGGTGTGAAACCCTTTTGATTGGACTATGTCAGTGAAGCATAACTCAGGTTGAGTTTCCGCTCTCTTGCTGGGTCTGATATAGACGGAGACAGAGAGAGAGACACACACAAGAAAAGGGAGCTCTACCATATTGATCCAGCCACATGAAAGAAAGGATTACAGGTTCTCCCAGAGCTGAGCTCAAAGGGAGAAGCCCTGAGAGGCTCCAGGAGCCGAGGCCCAGGGAGAGAGGACTGATCGGCTACTGCTGAGTTCATGGAGAAAGTGGAGAGAGACTGGGAGACC
This sequence comes from Tolypeutes matacus, assembly GCA_026826555.1. Classification (NCBI taxonomy): domain Eukaryota; kingdom Metazoa; phylum Chordata; class Mammalia; order Cingulata; family Chlamyphoridae; genus Tolypeutes; species Tolypeutes matacus. Next base: position 1,249,952 of record JAKSZT010054325.1, on the reverse strand, counting down.
CACCGTCTTGCCTGATCATCACGTGGCAGGATTCTGGGATCACCAGTAGCTGACATTGGTGAGGAAGCATCTCTGATGGTTCCTTGATTTGGACATTTCACAGCCTCAGAACTGTAAGCTTTTACCCCAAATAAATTCCCTTTATAAAAGCCAACACATTTCTGGTACATTCCTTTGGCAAACTAACACAACTACCACTTCCTCTTTCCCCTTTCCCCTTTCCCCTTTCCTCTTTTTCCTCAGAGGTTGGCACAACCTAGCCTCCTTTCCTGGGCTCATGGACTCTACCCCATGACTCTGAGCTGTGATTTTGCTCGATGCTCTGGCTGGCTTGATCAGACCTTGAGAACCAGCTCTTCATTTTACCTCCCTGCTTCAGAGGTCATATGCCTTCTGATTGGTTCTAGGAGTGGGAGCGTTGGTCCCCAGGATGCTGCTCAGACTTTCTCCCCACTGGCAGTGCCTTTGGAGAAGCTGGCATCTGGCCCCAAAATTCTTCTCACCCTCTTCAGCAGGACGCTCAGGCTGTACCCGGCCTTGTCAGCCACCATCTGGCCTCCTGACCTGCCTTCTCGCCCCTTTTGTTCCATGGAGCCTGCTCTTTCAGGACAGGGCCAGCCAGAGCTGGGCTAAAAGCAATTGCCTTTCCTTGGGGGTATATTGGAGCCAAGATTGGCTACTTAGCTGTGTGTTTAAGTCTGCTAGGCTGCTGAAAGCAATGTACCAGAAGTGGGTTGGCTTTTGCAATGGGGATTGTTAGCTTACAAGCTTAGTCTGCAGGCTCAGCCCAGAGTGACATCCCTAACCTGCATCCCTCTGGCATGGCTGGGTTGGCAGCATAGCTAAGTGGGTGCCTGGCTCCTCAAGGTTCACAGTTGGGTTAAGGCCAAGGCGAGAAGCTGGAATTCCACAGCAGCTTGTGGTGTCAAAGGACCTTTGCTGCCAGAGACGTGGGGAGGGCGAATGACATATGCAGGATTGCAAAGGCAACTTCTGAAGCCCCAGTGTTCCTTTCCATGTGGCGCAAACCTTTTGGAGGCCACAGAAAAATACTCACTGAGATTCAAACCCTGAAGACGAGAGTTAGAATAGACAGAGATCTTCATGGGCCTGGTCCTGAATTTCAGAAGGGGCCATGGGCGACCCTGCCAGCCAGAGGGCAAATGGCCTGGGAAGTGCTGATACTCTCAGCTCAGGGGTCTGGGACATGGTTAGTGGGGACAGGCATTTGTTCAGTTGTAGGGTGCTTTGACCATCTGCTGTGTTTACTTCCAGGATGAAGATTTAAATTATTCTGAGAAAGCACACAAAGAAAATGCAAATGACTTCAAATGCCCTGCCAGCCACCAGGTAAAAGGATTAAGCACAAACCAACCAGCCCATCCTTTATTTTCTCCTGCAGGCCTGGGATCTAGAGTCCGGGAAGGAAAATGACCTGCTGTTGACCTTTGTCCAGGGGTCACTTTTCTCTAGGAGCCTCGTCCCGCCCATCTCTCCAGAGCCCCGAGCCTCCTGGGAGCTGAGAGGAGATGTCTCTGCCTCTGGGGAAGCTGAGCCTGAATGTAAGGACATCAGGCGGGAGGGAGCCTCTTCCTCTCCTGTCACCAGCCCCTGTGGGCATCCCCCAGGCTCTGAACCCCAGCCCAGGAGAGTTTCATTTGGCAGGTGCAGCCCTGCAGATGGGTGAAGCCAAAGCCTGGTCCTGTGGTGCCTGTTGCAGGTGACCCTTCCCATCCCCACCCTGTCCTCAGGCTCTGTCCACATGACTGGACACCCACCTCTTGTCTTTTCCATCCAGCTTGTTCCATGGGGCCTGGGTCTGGTCCCACTTCACCAGCTGGGAGGGGGTGCCCTGAGGGACACCTGCCCAAAGATGTGTCATTCTGCCCCATGGGCTGTCACGGAGCAGCCGTGGGCCAGGGGCACTGGCCAAGGGCAACTGGGGCCCGGGCCTCTGTAGCTTGGACAGCAAAGGCTGGAGTCCTCCTACTCCATGATCTGAGATAAGGCTGGAAGCCAGAGCAACCGCCCTTGGGGTGACAAGGGGAAAGAGGAACAGTGCCATGTTCCCCGAGCACCCAGGGACTTCTTCTCATACCTGCTGGGTGTGAGTCTGGCAACTCAAAACAGCTCATGGGGGCAGGCAGCAAGGGGCAGGGGCAGGGTTGGCCAGGACAGAGGCCCTAGTGGGGACGGGGTCCCAGGAAGGCTCTGTGGGACCCGGAGAGACCAGGTACATTGAGCCGCAGGCCCCATGGGGGGTGGGTGGGTGGCAGACATCAAGTTCCAGCTGCAGCAGTGAGGGAGGACAGGCCTGGGACTCTCTCATTCCCCATCTGCCAAATGGGGATGACAGCGTTGACCTCAGAGCCGATGCCATAATCCCAAAAGCTGAAGGTTATAAGGTCCCCTTCGTGGGCCCTGAGGCCAAAAATATGAGTCCATTTCTTCAGGTGGATGCTGGTGAGGAATAGAGGAAGGCCAGGGCAGAGGACAGGAGGCAAGGGCAGGCAACAACTTGGAAATTATCTCATCCTCTCTGTAAAGGACATTTATTGTGGGAAGCAGATGTGGTTCAAATGATTGAGCTCCTGCCTACCTCATGGGAGGTCCAGGTCCGGTTCCTGGTGCCTTCTAAAGAAGATGAGCAAGACAGCGAGCTGATGCGATGGGCTGGCGTGGCGAGCTGACATAAGATGATGCAATAAGAGACATTGAGGAAAACATAATGAGAGACACAAAAAAGCAGGGAACTGAGGTGGCTCAAGCAATTAGGTGCCTCCCTACCACATGGGAGGTCCCAGGTTCGATTCCTGGTGACTCCTGAAAAAAAAAGACCAGCACACAACAAACAAACACAGCAAATGCAAACAACAAAGGGGTGGGGAGAAATAAGTAAATAAAATAAATCTTAAAACAAAAAACAAAAAACATTTATCGTGTGTGTTCTGTGCAGCAGGTGCTGTGCAAAGCACTTCCCTTGCACCATCTCACTCATCCCTTCCAGCAGCTCTGAGAGGTGGGGCCTGGAAGGCTCTTGGTTTTACAGATGAGACCCCTGGCAGCCCAGAGCCCCAGCTTGCCAACCCTCCTCTCCCTGTGACACAATTCCTGTGAGTTAAATGCACCTGGATTCCAAGACGTGCCTTCATGCACTTCTTTCTTATTGGATGATGGTAGCTGGACTGAGAGGAGGGAGCTGGTTCCAGCATTTTGTTCCAGGGGGAGGAGGAGAGAATCCCACGGAGCCCTGTGGAAATATGAACCTATGTGAGAAACGTGGAAATATGAGGCTGCTGGAGAGGGCCCCCGGGGAGGGAGCCAGAGCCATGCTCACGGGATACTCTAAATCTCTTCTCTCAGGGTCCCCAAAGTGGCCCAGAGGCTGGAAACAACTTCTTTTTTTGTTTCATCCCTTGAAACAAATTATGAGGAGACGATTCAATGAATTAGAGGTGATGGAATGGAATTCAGGCAACGCTCTCCTGTTTGGAGACTTGCAGGGCGAATCCTTTTCTGCTTCCCTCATGAGTTATGCTGATTTCCCTGAGCCGAGGATGCAGGTTGATGAGTCAAGAAAGCTCCGCAGCTACAATGTGAACTATGGTCCATGCTTAATGGCAATGCCCCAGGATGTGTTTATCAATTGCAATGAATGTGCCACACTAATGAAGGATGTTGTTTTGTGGGAGGGTGTGGGAGGTGTGGGGAGTGGGGCATATGGGAATCCCTATATTTTTTGTGTAATATTTATGTAATCTAATTATCTTTTAAAAAATATATATATTAAAAAAAAAAAAAAAGCTCTGGCACCAGGTGTGGTCAGGTGCTCCTGAGAGACTGCTGCTCACGGTGAAGCCAGAGGACATGGCAGTGTCATCAAAGTGACCAAAAGGAACAGAGAAAAGGCTTATATGCCCAGTCTCCTGGTTCCATCCACTCTGTCTCCACTTACTGACAGCCATCTTTTTTTTTTTTTTTTTTTTTAAAGATTTTTATTTATTTATTCATTTATCCCCCCCTTGCTGCTTGTGCTTGCCAGGTCAGCCAACCACGCCGTGCGGGCGGGCCCGCCCCCACCAGGAGGCCTTGGGAACCGAACCCGGGGCCTCCCATATGGCAAAAGGGAGCCCCACTGATTGAGCCACAGCCGCTTCCCACTGACAGCCATCTTTATCAGCCTCCTGAGGAGCTTCCAGTGGGTGTTTCTTTATTTTATTTTTTAATAACTTTATTTAAAAAAAAAAAAAGAATATAATAGAAAAAGGCAGCTCAACAAGTTATGGAAGCACTACTCTTAAAAAGTTCTGTCCAGGCACTTTTATCTCATCTAATTCCAACTACTAGTGTTCAGAAAGATAAAACACAGATGAGTGAAATGACACAGTCAAGGTCTCCTTAATAATGAAAAAAATGAAGAAGAGAAAAAAAGGCTTAGTCTTATTCATATCTCACAAAACCAAACCCCATAATCCTTTTTTATTACCTTTAGCATTAATATAGTACCAGCTTTGCTTTTTTTTTTTTTTTTTTAAAGATTTTATTTATTTATTCATTTATCCCCCCCTTGCTGCTTGTGCTCGCTGGGTCAGCTAACCACGCCGTGCGGGCGGGCTTGCCTTCACCAGGAGGCCCCGGGAACTGAACCCAGGGCCTCCCATATGGTAAACGGGAGCCCTACTGATTGAGCCACAGCCGCTTCCCCCAGCTTTGCTTTTGCTACAAAACATTACAACGTTGTTGTAACTATAGTCAATGAATTACGTTACTTATATTTTGCTCATGTATCCCCATACTCATGGAATCTTGCAGTAGAACATTCCTGTATTTATATTGTTAACCACAATTCTCATCTATTGCCAAAATCATTGTTGTACATTCCCTATATTATCCTCCAGCTGTCCTCCAACTAACATCACTCCACTTACTGACAATCATCTTTATCAGCCTCCTGAGGAGCCTTCCAATGGGCGTTCCTTGATGAAAATACAAGTAGATACAGCTCTATAGTTTCCCTTTCCTCCAACCTTCCTTACATAAAGAGCAATGACTCTATACTTTGACTTAATACCATATCCTGGAAATCTTTCCAGATTGGTACCTAGAGTGTATCCTTGTCCTTTTTTTTAAAAGCGCTGCTGCACCCATTGGGGAGCCTGGTAGAAAACAGATGGCTCACCCAAACGGGGCCATTAGAGAAGCATTTACTAAGGGACATGGGGATGTCACAATGGGGAAAGGGCTTTGTCTTTATCAGCCAAGGCCTGACAGGTAAAGGGAAGGTAAACCCATATCTGGATTATGTATCTACGTCAGTTCAAACAAATCACTGCCCCTTCCATGATGGAAGTGGTCCAATGTAATCAACCTGCCACTGGGCACCAGGCTGATCACCTTGGGGATTGGTCCATATCGGGGGCTGAGTGTGGGTGTCTGCTGCTGGCCGATTGGGCACTCAGCAGTGCCTGTAGCCAGGTCAGCCTGAGGTCCATGTTGCTGAGCCCATGTATAACCTCCATCCCTACCACTATGGCCACTTTGTTCATGAGCCCATTAGGCAATGACAGGAGTGGCTTATTGTAAGTAGGGCCTTTGATTAGGTTACTTCAGTTAAGATGTGGCCCAGGGTGGGTCTTAATCCTCTTACCAGAGTCCTTTATAAAGAATGAAATTCAGACAAAGAAGAAAAAAAGCCAGAAGCAAGAAGCTGGGAGCAATGAAACCCAGAAGAGAAGAGAGAGACCAGCAGAGGCTGTCATGTGCTTTGCCATGTGACAGAGGAGCTCAGGACCAAGGATGGCCAGCAGCCAGCCTTAGAATGCTGCAGACTTCAGAGAGAAAGCATCACCTGATGATGGCTTGATTTGGACTTTTTCCCAGTGCATTTAATGGCATTAAATTCCCATTGTTTAACCCGACCCATTGCATGGTATTTGCTTCAGCAGCCAAGGAAAGTAAAATACCTGTCATCAATCATTCTGGCTCTTTCCAGTGCTGTGGATGTACCCTGCACCCTTTCCCGAAAGGCCTGTCTTGCTGTCCCTCTGTTCCTGGGTCTCATTCCTGCTCTCTACCATTCCCCTGGATGTGGCTAATTGACTGTAACTAAGCCTGAGCCTTGCTTCTCTCAGGGTCACTGTCTTTTATCCATGTGTTTATTAGACCATGTCTGTTTCCTCTGCTATGGGAGGCCATGAGACCCCAGGGGGCAGCTCCTTGTCTTGGGCCCAAGGTATAGCTTGGTACCTGGCATCCAGCAAGCCTGAGCCACATTCTCTGCTTGAATGAACCCATCTCACCTATTGGAAGTCTCCACCTTCCCCAGTCAGCTACAACTCAACATGCCCACCCTGAGCTCACACCTTGTGGCCAACCCCACACCTACCTCCACGGTCCACATCTTCACCAACGGCCCCACCATCCAAGGGATAACATCCCAGATCCTGCCCCCTCCATCCCCTCCTGTTGCTCCTCATTCCATCGCTCATCCTCTCAATTCCATCTTTCAAATGCATCTTGTATGCAAATCCTCCCTTTATCTACATGGCACCTCCACCACCTTCTTGAATCGCTGCATGGCTCCTTCTTGGGCCCCTTAGAGTCTGCTGTCCAAATGCTGTCAACATGTTATTTCTAGAATGCAAATGTGTTGGTGTCACTTATGTAACTAATGCTCCACGGGGTCCCTATATGGCTCTCAGGATGAAGTTCAAACTCAACGGCTTAGCATCTGTCAAAAGTTGAATTATGTACCTAGAAACAAATATGTTCTTAATCTTAATCCCATTTTTGTGGGTGTGAACCCATTGGAAGTAGGATCTTTTGAAAATGCTGCTTTTTTTTTTTTTTTTTTTTTTTTTTTTTTGTGGTACTGGGGCCCAGAGATTGAACCCATGACCTTGTATGTGGGAAGCCAGAACCACATTGGCTCCCAAGATGTTATCTGAAGTTAAGATGTGGCCCAGCTGAATAGGGCCTTGGTCCTATTCCTGGAGGCTTTATGAAGAGACAGCCACGTGGAGGAATGAGAAGGTGTAAGTCAAAAGAGCCCTGAAGAGAAAGGTGAGGGCATTGTCATGTGATGGGAAAGCCAAGGAACCCAAGGATTGCCAACTTGTTGGAACGCTACCAACCTTAGGAGGAAGCCAGCCTTCCAGCCTCTGAAACCATGAGCCAATAAATTCCTGTTGTTAAGTTGACAATTGTGCAGTATTTTTCATAGCAGCTGGGAAACGAAGACAGCACCCTTGGTCTTTTGTGATCTGGCCTCAATTTACCTCTCCAGACCCCACATCAGCACCTTCCCCTGGCCAGCACTCAGAGCCTGGATTTTGTTGCATTCCCTCTTCCTCCTTTTCCTGGTGCCCCCTCCCGATCCATCAACTGACCAGTGGCCCCTCAGCCTTCAGATCTCAAGGTCTATATCAGGTTCTCTGGGAAGACCCTCCCAATCCACAGGTCTGAGTTTGGACCCTTGTGTGCCCCAAGCATGCAGCCAAATGTGGCCTGTGGGGATCTATCTGCTCCATCAAGGTAGATCCTAGTGCCTGGCAGGTAGTAGGGACTCATTCCTGCCTAAATTAAGAAATTAAAACCCAGAAATCAGTAGAGCAGCCAACAATACAGAAATATCTTACCCCCCCTCCCCCCAGGAACATCCCTGAATCTGCCCCTTGGTGCTGAAGTGCTCTCTGAGTCTCTGGAAAGCTTAAGGAAGTGTGGGCGCTGAGCCAGCCCTGTCGACAGCCGAAATAAACCCAGGCAAAAGCCTCCATAATGCTTGTGCTGTGCTGCCTGTCCCGAGGGACCCATGAAAGTATGGATTATGTTTTCAGCAGGAAGAAAAGAAATTTGTCATCTCCCAGAGTGCCTGGGGCCAAGGTCACCCCAGCTGCAGAGCTGCTTTCCTGGTGACACCAGGGGGCATCTCTCTGGTACCTGGAGAGGCTGGGACTTGGCTTGGGGTCTCAGAGGTCAGCAGGGCCAGGCTCTGCTCAGGGTCTTGGGGCCCATCGGGCCTGGCTGTGGGGAGTAGAGAGGGCACATTCCAGAAGCATTGAGCTTGAGGGCTCCCCTGACCCTGGGGTGGGGGAGGGGAGGGGCAGTGCACTTCTAGAGGGTGTGTTGGAGATTGAATCGTGTCCCCTATAAAGACACGTTCAAGTCCTAATCTGCATTCCTACGGGTGTTGTGGTGGATTGGAGACAGAAAAGCATGTTCTTAAATGTAATCCATTCCTGTGGGTTGAACTCTTGTAAAGAGGACCTTTTGATAAGGTTACTTCAGTTAAAGTGTGGCCCAGCAGAATCTGGATGGGTCTTAATCCTATTACTGAAGGCCTTATAGAGAAGGTCACAGAGAGAGAAAGCCACAGAGGGAATAGCCAGAAGCTGAAAGTCAATGGAACCTGGAAGAGAAGGGAGAGGCCAGGAGAGGCCACCATGTGCTTTGCCATGAGATAGAGGAGCTCAGGACCAAGGATTGCTGGCAGCCAGCCCCAGAACCCCAGTCTTTGGGGAAGAAAACATTGCCTTGATGACGTCTTATTCGAACTTCTCCTATCCTCAAAACTGAGCCAATAAATTCCCATTGTTTAAGCTACCCATTGTACGCTATTTGCTTTATTTATTTATTTATTTATTTTTAAGAGACTTATATTACATAAATGTTACATAAAAAATATAGGGGATTCCTAGATGCTTCCCTCCCATGCTTTCCCACATTAAGAGCATCCTTCCTTAGTGTGGTACATTTGTTGCAATCAATGAACACATATTGGAGCATTGCCACTAAGTGTGGATTATAGTTTATATTATAGTTTAAACTCTCTCCCACACATTTTTTGTAAGTTATGACAAGATATATAATGGCCTGTATCCATCACTGCAACATCATTCAGGACAATTCCAATGTCCCGAAAATGCCATCCTATTACACCTATTTTTTTTTTTTTAAAGATACTTAGGTTATATAAATGTTACATAAAAAATATAACGGGGCGTCCTCTAGGATTTATCCAGTAGGCAATGCGCTGGTTTGAGGTCAAAATGGTGAGCTGGCCTGTTGTTGCAGCATCAGATTAATGACTGGATGGTATTCGAAAATGGTATTACAATGCTGCAGGGTTCAATAAACCAGAGTTAATGTGAGATGATACAATTGCCGAGAACAAAGATGTAAAAGAAGCCATAAGAAGGCTTCCTGAGAACCTTTATAATGACAGGATGTTTCTCATTAAGAGAGCACTGGACCTGATCATGAAGCATCAGATCTTGCCTAAAGAGCAGTGGATGAAATACGAGGAGGATAAGTTCTACCTTGAACCATATCTGAAAGAAGTTATTCGGGAAAGAAAAGAGAGAGAAGAATGGGGAAAGAAATAATCATGTAATTGAAACTGTGAATGCAGCTGCCCTCAAAGTATTTTTCATGAAGTTGGTAAAACTTAAAATGTACAATTTAAGGACTATTTGGGCTATAAATGTATTACTTTAAACAAACAAGCAAAAAATATTTAGGGGATTCCTATATGCCCTGCTCCCCATACTTCCCACATTTTCCCACACGAACAACATCATTCTACAACTGCAAGCAAGAGAGCCCCAACCATCTGCCCTCTGGGATCTAAGACCCCTCTCAGTTAGAGGCAGAGTGGATGTCACCATCCCAGAATCCTCAGGATTGGGGAATGAACTATGGACTAAAGTAGACTTACTGGTATTCTACTATAGACTTATTGTGACTCTAGCAATGGAAGACATATCATTGATGTGGAGGCAGAGACCACTGGAGGTTCTGAGGGCAGGGAGGGGGAAAAAACAGGTGTAATACGGAGGCATTTTCAGTACTTGGGAATTGTCCTGAATGACATTGCAATGACAGATACAGGCCATTCTAAATCTTGCCATAACCTACAGAACTGGGTGAGAGAGAGTGTAAACTACAATGTAAACTTTAATCCATGCTTAGTGGCAATGCCCCAAAACGTGTTCATCAATTGCAATGAATGTACCACACTAATGAAGGATGTTGTTAATGTGGGGAAATATATGCTGTTTGCTTTAGCAATGAGGAAATGGAAACAGTTTGACCCCATTTGTAAATAGGAGCTTTGAAGATATTATTATTAGTTAAGTAAGGTGTGGACTCATTTGTGAATAGGATCTCTGAAGATCCTATTTAGATGAGGCCAAATTGATCAGGGTAGGCCTTAATCCATATGACTGGAGCCCTTATAAGGTACAGAGAAAGCCACAAGGTGAGATCAAGGAGACAGATCACCGTGTGATGGAGGTAGAGATGCAAGTCACGGAACTCCAAAGATTGCCATCAAGCCAGCGCCAGAATGTTATGGACTTTGGGAGAAAATATGGCCTGTTGTGACCTTGATTTTGCATGTCTAGCCTCCAAAACTGTGAGACAAAGGGTTGTTGAAGCCAATCCATTGAGTTGTACTTGTCATAGCAGCTCTGGCAAACTAAGACAGTGTGTTTCACAACCTCCAATTTGGCTAAGAAAAGGCAGGACTGATGGGCACAGGTAAGTCCCTACGGTTGTTTGACCTTCTTCCATGTGGGCCTCCCATGCATGTGTAGCTCCCATTCCTGACTGCAGCAGCATCTCTGGGGAACCATGGTCCACACCCACTCCTTGGCTCTTGAGTGCTGCTGGGGTCTCCATCCCTCTCTCTGGGGACTGCATTCCCAATTCCTCACATGGATGAGAGTGGTCAAAATTCACAAATGACCAGAGAGACAGAGCTGCAAAAGCACTGAACTTGGTTGAACAACATTGGAATTCCTTCTTAAAACCCTAGCATTACTCTCCACTTAAGTCAGACAAGGAGAAAAGGGGATAACAGACAGACTTAAGTGGACAATAATGCTAGGGATTCACCCTTCTCCCCACTCAGACTCCACTTTTTACAGAGCAGACTCTTGAATGGGAACTCCTTCTCCTCTTACAGTCCAGAGGAAGATGCCTGTCTGCCTCTGAGACTCAGTTTCCCCCACAGTGGGGTATAAGCCAGGGGTGGGTCAAAGCAGCTGGCTGGCTGGTAGGTGGCTGTCCATGGTGTTCATGCTTTCCAAGAGTCTTGCATGCAGGAACAGAGTTGGATTCCTTCCAGGAGCCCCAGTGCCCCAGTAGGTGCCCAGTGAAAGTTTGTTTACTGGGAGTCCTTAGATGGGGGGCAGTGGCCAAACCTTGGCCTGAGAGGTAAAGTGAACAGCTGGTGCAGACAGCAGGAATCCAAGCATGTGGACAGTGACTATCAAACTAGCAAGTGTCTCAAGCCAAGAGCGGTGGGAAGCCAGAAATGACTGTCTGGAGGAAGATCAGTGTAGGGCATTTGACCTTGACCTTGAAGGATGGGTAGGATTTTGACAGCTGTGGATGTATAAGCAGGGACCTTTGAGACTGAGCGAAAAAAGGGAGCAGGAAGGTGCTGAGTGTGCAGAGGTACAAAAATATGGTGTTTGGGTTAGAAGAGAAAATGGGCAATAAAACATGAGAAATGTTCAACTCAACTCATAATCAAAGGATGTAAATTATTATTATTATTATTTTTTTACCGGGAGGTACCGGGGATCGAACCCTGGTCTCTCCATATGGTAGATGGACGCCGAACCTCTTGAGCCACGTCCGTTTCCCAGAGGATGTAAATTAAAACAATAGTGAGATGCTGGGGAGCAGATGTGGCTCAAGCGGTTGAGTGCCTGCTTTCCACATGGGAGGTTCCAGGTTCGGTCCCTGGAGCCTCCTAAAAACAAAAACAAAAAACAAGCAAACAAACGATAAAACCAACTCAGGGGAGCTGATGTGGCTCAGTGGTTGAGCCCCGGCTTCCCACATACGAGGTCCCAGTTTCAATCCCTGGTCCCTTATACTTCAAAAACAAAAACAAAAACAAAAACAAAAACAAAAACAAAAACAAACCACATTAAAAAAAACAATAGTGAGATGCCCCCCCCCAAATATTAAGTAGGCAAAGAAATACCTCATTGGTATCTAGGTTTGGAGGGCAGGTGGGGAGTTGACTTTGTCACCAGTGTAAACTGGGTCAAAAGTTTATAAAGGCAATGTAGTGATGTGCACAGAAAACTACAGAATGTGTATATGCTTTATCCAGAAGTGCTATTTCTTAGGATATTACCCTGTGACTGTAATTAAGGATGAGCACCAAAATTAACTATAAAGATTTTCATTGAAGCATTGTTTACAACAATGGAAGATCTCAATGTTTAACAGTGAGTTGATTGAATAAACTTTGGTCATACAATAAAAATCGTGCAGTAGAAGAGCATTTATTGACACAAGAAAATGTTCCTGATAAAGCATTAAGTAAAAAAAAAAAAAACAACAGCATGAAAAAAATGAGCCGAGTGTTGTGAAAATGAACACAGGTATGTGTGTATGGTGTGTTTTCCTTACTCTTCACTCCCTACTGTTTTGATTGCCTCCTCTTCACCTCACTGATGAGGGAGAGATTCCCACCCTAAGGTTTTGGGGATGGCTGAAAACATGACACCCAATTGGACAGCTGAGATTGACAACAGTTTATCAGTCACCTATATGCACAGCCCAGAGAAGGAGAACACGTGCCCCACTGGACTACACAGGGGATGCACTAGGGAACAAAGTGAACATCCATGAGCTGTGGGAAACAAGTTTTGTAGTAACAAGAGGATGGGGTGCTCACCCGACCCCGATCCCTCGGAAGATGTGACAGGCTTGTTTGGCTAATTCTGTGGGCTGGCAGGAAACGGAATTCTGCTTCTCATTTTTTTTTTTTTTTTTTAAGGTACTGGCACTGGGGATTGAACCTGAGACCTTGTATGTGGGAAGCTGGCGCTCAACCACTGGACCACATTGGCTCCCCTGAGTTGGTTCCTTTGTCTGTTTGCTTGTCATTTTTTGCTTGTTGTTTTGCTTGTTGTTTTTGTTTTTGTTTGTTGTTTGCTTCGTTGATTTCCTCATTGTTTGCTCGTTGTTTGTATTTTTTTAGGAGGCACTGGGAACAGAACCCGGGACTTCCCATGTGGGAGGTGGGCACTCAACTGCTTGAGCCACATCTGCTCCCCTGCTTTTCAGGTTTAAGCAGGAATAGTGCCTGGTCCCCATGATAAGGAGAATTGTTTGGTTAGGGGGCATTATCCAGGGGAGCAGAGTGGGGCATGGTTAGGCTATTCAAAGTCCTCCTGGTTTCAGATGCCAAAGGAGCATGTAATATTGAACCTTAATTCCAGGCCTTACCCCCCAGCCCCCAAGAGGAAGCAGTCCTATCACTGAGTGTGGTGGTCCTCCTCTTTCCTTGACCTTGCATGGGTGATCCCTACTCCTATTTTTATTTCTCAAGCGGCTGCAGGTGTGCACTGAGCCAGGGTCTGCTTCTTTGGGGTGTTCTGGTTGCTGTTCTCTCTCCTGCCTCGGTTCACTCTTGCTCTAGAGACCTGGTACCCCGTGTCTTGGGGCTGGCTGGTAAGATGATGGAGCCAGCGAGGAGGCAGGCTTGAGCTTCAGCCTTGAGTTCCAGCCCTTGATCCTATGTGTGAGTGTGTGGGGATTAGACACACACCTAGCTTATCATAAAAGGGGTGTTTCATTTGCCACTTGCCAGTTGCCATTTGCCATTGACCCCTCACCTTCCTAAGGCTTCCTTGATAAGCTCATGAGCAGAGGGGGTAGCTGGGCTGACACAAGGTTCAAGTATTCCTCAACCTCACCATGAATTTGACATTCTTATTTCAATTTTTGAATGTTTACTTTCTGTTTTAAAGTTCAAAAAGTACAAAAGGAAATATAGTGAGAAGTATTTTTAACCATGTCTAGCACATCAGAGCTATCCAGTATTATCTGTTTCTTGTGTAACCTTTCAGAAATGTTCTGTTTTATACATTTGATGAATATTCAAACAAATGCATGTGTGTAATTCCTCCTCTCCAGATACTTCTACACAAGTGAGAGCACTTCATACACGTTGCTCTGCAGCTTGCCTCTCACTTAACAATGTGCCTTTCCAATAACTGCATCTCAGTATATGATGAGTGAACTCTTTTTAATGACTGCATAGTATTCCGTTATATGAAAGCACCATTCTTCATTTAACCCTGGATATTTAGATTGTTTCCCATCTTTTGCTATTAAAATGAATAAGCTTTTGTACAAGTGTGACAGTATCTGTAGGATAAGAGCCTAGAAGTGGGCAAAGCATTGTGCCTTGGAAATCTGGGTCAAAATCACCAAAGTACTTTCCATGAGGATGTACCAATTTACACCCCACTAGCAAAGGAGGCCCGTTTCTCTACCCCCTTCACAACACAGTGAGCTCTCATACTTTTTGATCTTTGAAAAATGGGGTCTCAATGGTTTAAAAAAATCCCCCCCCATTGTTTTGCACTCACTGTCTGCTCTCTGTGCCCATTCCAGTGTGCTCTCTGTGTCTCCTCATCTTCTCTTTAGGAGGCACATGAGAACCGAATCTGGGACCTCCCATGTGGGAGAGAGGCGTTCATTCCATTGAGCCACCTCAGCTCCTTGTTTCTCATTGTGTTTCCTCTTTGTGTCTCCTTATTGCATCATCCTGTTGCATCAGCTCATCGAGACTTCCTGTTGCACCAGCTTGCTGTGTTGCTCATCTTCTCCAGGAGGCACTTGGAACCGAACCTGGGACCTCCCATGTGGTAGGCAGGAGCTCAGTTGCTTGAGCCACATCTGCTTCCCAATATTCTTCTTTAAACTGTGAAATGGAACACACACACTGAGAAGTACATAAAACATAGTTTTTACACTAAAATGAACAATTAGGAATTAAACCCTCAGGTAACTAAGAAGTGGATCAGGAATTAAAATGTGACCAGCACCCCAGAGCCCATCGCCACCTGCATGTGCTCTCTTGTATTGTGACCCCCCTCCCCTCCTATTAGATATTGTCCTGACTCCTATGATAGTTTTCTATACTTTTATTGGTCATCCCAGAAATCACTACACAAGATTTTGTTGGTGTTGTTGCTGTTGTTTTCCACATAAAGCTTTATTGTTTACACAATACAGAGCTTGTTAGGCTAGAAGATGAGGGTTTAAAAGATGCCTCCTGGCTGGAGGGAGGGGCTCGCAGAAATCTGGATGCCAGGGGAATGCAGAGGCCCCTTCCCCCACAACTAGGCTCTGAAGGCTCCTAGTTGACTACACACATTTAAAAAAAAAAATAACACTATTAGCTTTCTTTTTTTTTTTTTACTTTATTTTGTACATTTAATAATTGAAAATATAAACAATTAAAAACTAAAAGTAAACACAGATGAATAGATATATATTTTTCTCAATTAAATGTACTGGATACATATAAATTTTTTTAGAATCAAACAATATGTTACACAATACATTTGGTTCATAGTAACACAATCATACAGTATTTGTCCTTTTGTGTCTGGCTTGCTTCGCTCAACATAATGTCCTCCAGGTCCATCCATGTTGTCATATGCCTTATGACTTCATTTCTTCTTACAGCTGCATAATATTCCATTGTGTGAATAGACCACAGTGTTTATCCATTCGTCTGTTGAGGGACACCTGGGTTCTTTCCAGCTTTTGGCCATGGTGAATAATGTTGCTATGAACATAAGGGTGTAGATGTCTGTCTGTGTCACTGCTCTCAGTTCTTCTGGGTATATACCCAGTAGTGGTATTGCCAGGTCATGTGGCAAGTCTATATTCAACTTCTTTAGCAACTGCCAAACAGTCCTCCAGAGTGGTTGTACCATTCTGCATTCCACCGACAGTGAATAAGTGTTCCTATCTCTCCACATCCTCTCCAACACTTGTAGTTCTCTGTCTTTTTAACACTGGCCATTCTGATAGGTGTGAAATGATATCTCGTTGTTTTGATTTGCATTTCCCTAATCATGAGTGATGTTGAGCATTTCTTCATGTGTTTTTTTGCCATTTGTATTTCTCCTTTGGAGAAATGTCTATTCAAGTCTTTTGCCCATTTTTTATTTGGGTCATTTGTCTTTTTATTGTTGAGTGGTAACATCTCTTTATATATCCTGGATACTAAACCCTTATCAGATATGTGATTTCCAAATATCTTTTTCCATTGAGTTGGCTGCCTTTTCACCCTTCTGACAAAGTCCTGTGAGGTGCAAAAGTGTTTAATTTTGAGGAGGTCCCATTTATCTATTTTTTCTTTTGTTGCACGTGCTTTGGGTGTAAGGTCCAAGAAACCACCACCTACTACAAGGTCTTGAAGATGTTTCCCTATATTTTCTTCTAGTAGTTTAATGGTCCTGGCTTTTATATTTAGATCTTTGATTCATTTTGAGTTGATTCTTGTATAGAGGGTGAGATAGGGGTCCTCTTTCATTCTTTTGGTTATAACATCCATTTCTCCCAACACCATTTGTTGAAGAGACTTTTTTTCCTGTTATCATGGACTTGGTAGGTTTGTCAAAAACCGGTTGACTTTATAGGTGACAGTTTATTCCTGGGTTCTCAATTCTATTCCACTGATCCATGTGTCTATCTTTATGCCAGTACCATGCTGTTTTGACCACTGTAGCTTTGTAATATGTTTCAAGGTCAGGCAGTGAAATTCCTCCCACATCACTCCTCTTTTTTAGAATGTTTTTGGCTATTCGGGTGCACTTACCCTTCCAGATTAAGTTGGTAATTGCCTTCTCTAATTCTGTAAAGTAAGCTGTTGGGATTTTGATTGGTATTGTTTTGAATCTATAAATCAATTTGGGTAAGACTGACATCTTCACGATATTTATTCTTCCAATCCATGAACACAGAATGTCTTTCCATTTGTTTAGGTCTTTTTAAATTTCTTTTAGCATGTTTTGTAGTTTTCTGCATATAGGTCCTGTACTTCTTTGGTTAAATTAACTCCTAGGTATTTGAGTCTTTTTGTTGATATTGAAAATGGAATTTTCCCCCTGATTATCCTCCTCAGGTTGTTCAGTACTAATGCACAAAAACATTACTGATTTTTGCATGTTAATCTTGTAACCTGCCACTTTGCTGAACTAATTTATTAGCTTAAGTAGCTTTGTTGTGGATACTTTAGGATTTTCTAAGTACAGGATCATGTCATATGCAAACAGTGAGTGTTTTGCTTCCTCTTTTCCTATTTGGATGCCTTTAATTATTTATTTTTCTTGTCTAATTGTCCTAGCTAGAACTTCTAGTACAATATTGAACAACAATGGTGACAGTGGGCTTCCTTGTCTTGTTCCCCATCTTAGTACACACATTTTTAACTTATCAAAGTCCGCAGTTAATTGATGCCTTCACCTTCCTCTTAGCAGACACAAAGACCATAGAACACTTAAAATGCCATTTACCCCATCCCCAATTTATGTGTTTTGGCTGTTGTTCTAGTTTCCTGGGGTGCTCAAGCAAATATTTTGCAATGGGTTGGCTTAAACAGTTGGAATTTATTAGGTCATGGTTCTGGGGCTAGGAGAAGTTCAAATCAAGGCATCATCAAAGTGAAGCTTTGTTCCTGAAGAATGGTATGCTGGGGCTGGCTGCCGGGGATCCTTGATCCTGGGCTCCTCTGTCACATGGCAATGCACATGGCGGCCTTTCCCTCCTCTTCTGGTTCTGTTGATGTTCAGCTTCTGGCTGCTCCCTCTGGCTTTCTCTCTTCCTGTCTGAATTTCTTTCTCTTACAAAGGACTCCAGTAATAGGATTAAGTTCCATCATGACTGGGTTGGGCCACAACCTAACTGAAGTAACCTTATTAAAATGTCTTACTTATAAAGGGTTCACACCTACAGGAATGGATAATGTTTAAGAATTTGTTTTTCCTGGGGGTACATACAGCTCCAAACCACCACAACTGTTATATATTTTAATTCCATCTCCTTCCTAGGATTTCTAGTATCTTCTTCTGCATAAGGAAATCAGCTTTTGTCTGCAAATATTTTCCCCCAGTTTGTCATTTTTTATTTTGACTTTGTTCTCGGTAGTTTTGCCATGCAGATTTTCCCAAAATACATATGCATGAAAAAAGGCTAGAAGGTTGTATACCAAAAATGGGAGTGGTGTGAATCACAATAAATGGGGGGATTGTGACTAATTTTTTTTTTTTTTTAAAGATTTTATTTATTTATTCATTTATCCCCCCCTTGCTGCTTGTGCTCGCTGGGTCAGCTAACCACGCCGTGTGGGCGGGCTTGCCTTCACCAGGAGGCCCGGGGAACCGAACCCGGGACCTCCCATATGGTAAATGGGAGCCCTACTGATTGAGCCACAGCCGCTTCCCCTGTGACTAATTTTTGTGTTTTCCTTTTGAAATTTTGAAGATTTTTTTTTTGTATAGAGAATATATTACCTTTGTAATCAGAAAAAAGAGTTACTATAAAAAAGATGGTATCAAAGTAGAATTGTTCATCTATAAAAGGACAGTCCAGGATCTCATGGGCTTGGGGAACTGGTGAAGTTAATTTGCATTAATGCGCAAATGGCATTGGATACCCACTTGTTCTGGCCACTGTGGACTTCAGGGACTTGTTCTCTCCCCAGATCTACTCAGTTAACACAAGATAATAACTACAATAACAATAAATCCACTTTTGTCAGCAGTTATACTCCCCTTTATTTTTGTTTATTCCTCAATCCTGAAGGATTTGGGGTGATGTCCTCTCTGACTGCTGCAGGCTGAGAAAGGACGTAGATATTATGGGGCAGGGGAATGGAATTGTTTTGCTTGTAGGTGAAGATATGCCTTGCTTTTGGGATGGGGCTGGTCCATCGTCATCGCTTTGTTAGTTGTCCAGGGACCCCGATTGTTTTTGAGAGACCCTTGTATTAGTCAGCCAAAGGGGTGTTGATGAAAAGTACCAGAAATCTGTTGGATTTTATAAAGGTATTTATTTGGGGTAAAAACTTCCAGTTATAAGGCCTTAAAGAATCCAACTCTAGGTTAGTTTCTCACCAAAGTTAGTTGTCACGTGTTGAAGCAAGATGGTTGCTGAGCTGGCATAGGTCTTGTTTCTTTAAGTCATCTCTCCCCAGGGCTTCAGGATCAAAGTTCTCTCCTCTGCCGTATCTATGGACCTCTCTCTCTTCCAGTGTGTCTTCTTGAGTGAATGCGCATTTATATCAGTCCACCAATAGGGTGGAGACTTAACCTGAGTTACACCCTACTAGTGTGGTTGAATCAAAGCCCTAATCTTTTTTTTTTTAAGATTTAATTAATTAGTTAATTAATTAATTAATCTCACTCCCCCTCATTGTTTGTGCTTGTTGTCTGCTCTCTGTGTCTTGTCTTCTTTTTAGGTGGCACCGGGAACCAAACCCGGGACCTGCCATGTATTAGGCAGGTGCTCAACTGCTGGAGCCACATCCGCTTCCCAAAGCCCTACCCTTAACATAATTTAATCAAACACATCTCAGTTGAATATAATACAATCAAAGGGAATCATGCCCAGAGGAGCATACTGGTTTACAAACATAATCTTTATCTTTTTTGGGGTGTTCATAAATAATCTCAAACTGCCACAACCCTATAGGGCTCTTCTCCCTTCTTTCACTCATGGATCCACTTGACCCCATGCTGCTGGCCCATGCAGCCTTGACCTTCTACCAAGTGGTGCCTTTGAGCCAGGTCACCATGGCTTGTCCAGAGACGACCCTCCTGAGACCTGAGTCAAGAGAGCTGGGCAGCCCCCCAACTCTGCATCATCTTCTGAAATGCTGAAATAAGTGGTTGCCGGCGGCTTTAGTTGCCACATTTCTCTCTTTCCCCTTACCATCTTCACATCTCTATGTCTGGCACCCAGTGTTCAGTCAATGCTTATTTACTAGAGGCATGTGGGAGAGAAGAGTTGGGGACTGTTAGGGGTTGAATTGTGTCCCCACACCCCAAAAGATATGTTCAAGTCTTCATCCCCAGTACCCGAGAACTCGACCTTACTAAGGGTTAGGGTCATGACGGATGGCCTTGAACAAGTTAAAATGAGGTCACACCTGAGGAGGGTGGGCCCTTAATCTGATATGACCGATGTCCTTTCAAGAAGGACAGAGGAGATGCAGAGAGACTCAGAGATAAAATAGACATGTGAACACGGAGACAGAGATTGGAGCGATGCTGCCACTTAATTTAAAATCCAAGGAGCGCCAAGGATCACTGGTGCTGCCGGGAACCAGGGGAGAGACATTGAACACATTCTTCCCTTCAGGTTTCAGAGGGAGCAAGGACCTACAACACCTTGATTTCAGACTTGTGGCCGCCAGAACCATGAGACGATACTTATCTGTTGTTTTAAGCCACCCAGTTTGTGATGCTTTGTTCCAGCAGCCCGAGGAAACCAAAACAGGGGTCCAAGGAAGGAATGGATGGAACTTCGGTGAGGGGCCCTGATTGGGGGGGGGGGTTGGAAGCTCAGGCCAGACAGTTTTGGGGAACCCACCTAGCTTCTCTTGCTCCTGCATAGGCTCATGGAGTGGCCTCTGGGGAGAGACCTCCAATTTGCTGCCTGAGCCCCCTTGGAACTGAGCACACACGGCATCCCCCAGGCATGGCAGCTCCCAGCCCCTGCCGCTTGCCCAGTCCCTGCCCCTTGCTAAAACCCCTCATCTGGGGAGGAGCACCTTTCCAATATCCCACCACCATCTTTGTCTTGCAATCCCTTGGGAGACATTCCCTCTTCTGCTGGGATGTCTCCTCGGTAATCATGAGGGTGTTTTAATGTCACCAACCCTGAAGTTTCCAGCAGGCCAAGTTAGCAGCTAGCCAGCTTTGGAGCATGTTTGTGGCTCGCCCATTGTGAGCCGAGCACTCACGGTGGGTCTTTGTTTTCATGGTAGCGTCGTTCCTTGCTCCATTTTATGTCCCTATCCTGGATTTTTTCCTTCATTCCTTTTTGGCTCCTGCATTTAATGTATGCAATCTTGTTATATCTGTGTATGCTTGCAAGCACCTTCAATTCTTTCCAGAAATGTTGGGGGAGAAATCAGAAATACCATTTCTATCTTCATCCGGAGTCTGGAGGTGGGTAAATATTTCAGTGACAGCCTACCTTATTAACACTTACTTGGGAAGACAGGGGGACAGTTCCTGTTTGGAGCAGACCCTTCAGGGTTGAGCAGCTTCCTCTATAAGGACCATGGAGAGATTTTGAGGAGGGGGCAGTGAGAGGAACATCCATCCCAGGCTGAGAGTGAAGGGGCTGTGTTGGCCTAGGGGCCTTGTGGAGTGTGGAGAGGGTTTGGAATCTGATGGAGGGGGTGGGGGCAGGGTGTGAGCATTGCTGAGGGCTGCTGTTGGGGATCCTGGATTTTAGTGGGGTGACTCTCCAGCAGCCTCAGCCATCTGGGTATGAGAAAAGGCCTATTCCCACTGATCTGGGATTAGGGTTTTGCTAGACTTTTGGCAGAACGATGGTAGCAAAATGTTGGGGGTGCTGTTGGGAGAGTAGCTAAGCTGCTCAAGCATCAGATCCAAGCTGAGTAGGGAAGGAAAACAGGCTGGGGCAGGGTGTCTGGGAGCTGAGAGAGCTGTAAGTGGCTGGTGCAAGAGGTTTGTCATCTGTTTCAGAGGGGGCACTGTTATGGATGATGAGGTTTTGGGGATAGAATCCATGTGCCCCACAAAAGGTTTAAGGCTTTTGGGATGTCATGATAGAATGAATGTATTTTGCATGTGGGGAGAACATGTCTTTTTGGGGCTCAGGGGGCAGACTGTTGGGAGATTGAATCATGTCCCCCACAAAAGGCATGTTCAGATCCCATGTTCTGATCCTGTGGGTGTGAACCATTTGGACCTTTGAAGATGTTATTAGTTAAGGTGGATCCAAACTGAATGAGGGTGGGCCTTCATCCAATGTGGCTGATGTCCTAATAGGCCAAGGAAATTGGACACACACAAAAACAAGCCAAAGAGAGCAGCCAGAAGGTAGACGTCAATGGAACCTAGAAGAGAAAGTGGAAGATGCCACCATATACATTGCCATGGGATAGAAAAGCCAAGGAATCCTAAAGAGTGCTGGCCAGCTGGAAGATACCCATCTCGGGAGGAAGCCAGCCTTCTAGCCTCTGAAACCGTGAGCCACTACATTCCTGTTGTTAAATCATTTTATTCTATGGTATTTGTTTTGGCAGCCAGGAAACTAACACAGAAGCTCTCAGGTTGGCTGCCAGAGAGGACCATTGAAGTGGTGTGTGGAAGGCCATGTGGACGGGTCATCTCTTGGGTGTTGACTCCTCCATCACAGTGAGAGGGGTGAGTCAGTGAGATGGAATACAGAGTGCTAGAACTGGATGTTGCAGCTGTCACAAGGGTGGGTTTTGGGTGGGATTTATGGACTTGACTTGTCCAGCAGCCATTTCCCTTTCTTCTAGGAACAGTGCTCCAGACATCTTTGGGGACCTTCTCCCACCCTCCATTCTCAGACCATATGACTTCAGTGGAACTCCACCTCCTTTCCACACCTATAGTGTGAGATCCACATCTGGCTTCCGCTATTTGTCCATCCATCAATTTGGTTCAATTGGACTGAATCCTGTGGTTTAAGTGGGAACCTCTGGGATGAGGTGCTTTCTTTCTTTTGGATCTTGAACCTGGGAAGATGCAGGCCTGGAGTTATTGGCAAGCATTTTGCCACTTCGAGGAGGCTGAAAACAAAGCTATCATGGAGTAGACTAGAATAAAGGAATAGAGAGAAACTAGGTATTGGAGATGTCATTTTGACTCCCCAAATCCAGCTGTTCCTGAAGATAATTTATTGATTCATATAATTAAAATTTCCAGAGTAATATGGACTTCAGGGAAGGCTTGATCAAGCAGTTTGATATCAAGAGGGCCATGGATACTTTCAGCTCTCTGTTTTTCACCTCCAATGGTGTAGGCATCATCCTAAGGCTGGCTTTCCTCTGGGCAGTACAGTGGCTGCCAGGAGCAATGGGAGTCCCATTCTTCCTCCCTAAGAGAGCATGTCTTTTTTAGAAGCTCCCATAGACTAGGGAAGCATCTTTCCTGGAAGACCCTAGCAAATATCTTGTTGTGTCTCATTGGTTTGACTTGGGTCATGTGCCTACTCCTGGGCCAATCCATATGGTCAGGGGGCCAAGATGTCCCAGTTGACTGGCACCAATAGGGGCCCAACTTGAAGCTGAACATTTTGGGGTCCAGTTGGGAAGGGAATGCTATATGCTGAGGAGGCAGCCAATGCCTGCCCCAGGCAGCCTTGAGGTGTTGAGCATAGAGCAGACTCGGCTTCCTGTGGGGCCCAAGTCACCTACTTATTGGATTGCTGGGCCTCCAGCCACCTCTCTTCCCCAGATAAGGGTTTGCAGTCAGCAGTGCCAGCAAGTTCCGGGCTCTCCTCTGACACTCACCTTTGGGCCAGTGTCTTTGGGTCTCACTCCAGTTCCAGGGGAACATGGGGGTAATGCCAGGGCTAACAGGGAGCTGGAAGGGGTGCCCCATCCAGAGTAAGGCTGAGAGAAGTTGTCTGGTGAGTGAAATGATGGGGCACAGAGCTTGTTAAGGCTCCACCACCTTTGCTTTTCAGCAGGAATCCTGTTTGGAGACACAAGCTGCATCCACAGTCTGGAAGCAGATGGCTTGGATCTGGAGCTGTGGATTGCTGCCTTATTTACTCCAGGAAATAATCTCAATCCTCTGTGATTTGCATTTTCCTGAAATTCTCCGTTGTAACACGAATGATTCATATCACTGAGGTTTACAGTTCTTGATCTGATGTGATGCAATTGGTAAAGGTGGCTTAATTGATAAGGATCAAAATGCACATCATCTGTCAAACGTTCCTCGGCCTCATCAACTCTTTTTTTTTTTAAGGTACCGTGGCTGGGGATTGAACCCTGGACCTTGTATGTGGGAAGCCGGCACTCAACCACTAAGCCACAATGGCTCTCCTGAGTTGCTTTTTCATTTGTTTGCTTGTTGTTTGTTTTTGTTTTTAGGAGGGACCAGGGACTGAACCCAGGACGTCCCATGTGGGAAGCAGGCGCTCAACCGCTTGAGCCACATCCACTCGCCCCATCAACTCCTGAAGTCGCTGTGGGTCCCTAGATCATGGCTTGGGAAGGTGGGCCTGGGGCCGGCTTAGGTAGCAGGTGTCCTTCCAGGGTCTGACTCTCTCTGAGATCCAAGTTTGAGATTGAGTCAAGTTTGTTGGGGTTCTGCTGTCTGAGGTAGGACAGTAGGGAAAAAAGAATGAAGGTCCTGGACGGTGGGAGTGGAGGCCTCTGGAAGAGAAGAAGAGTGAGCCTGAGGGTGGAGGGAGGTGGTCCTGGGTTTGATATCACAGCCCTGCGGGTCTCCATGCTCCCAAGGTAGTGGTGGTGGTGGGGGGGTTGTTTAGCCTGGGAAATGGGCCATTTCACCACCCTGAGGTGATGGGAGGGGCTGTCACTTGTTCCCTCTGGGGTGGGGAACTGTGAAAGGAGATAATGGAGGGAAATACTCTATGCCAGGGGTTCTTAACAAGGGGTCTGTGAGCTTGAATTGAAATTCAAAAAAACATTGTCCTTGTGGGGAGGTATTGGTGCGAGTGTGATATATTTATTAAATAATACACAATGTAGTGTGGACTTAGTAAGAGGTCCATGGTTTTCACCTGACTGGCAGAGGGGTCTGTGGAACGAAAAGGGTTAAGAACCCTTGCTCTAAGCAAACTGGCTAAGACTGGTGATCCCAACCCAGGCACTTCTATTTATTTTCATCTATGTTTTAATTTGTGTTGCAAGCCTCCCTAAGCAGCTCGGCAGTACAAGAGCCCAGCTCAGAATTGACTTGTTGGACCTGCCCATTTGTCCAAGTCTTGCCCCTGGGGCTCCATCTCCCTGGGGAGTGGGGGAGGAGGGGACAGAAGAAACAAGAGACCCCAGCAGTGGGTGTCAGGGGGCTTCTGTGGGGCGGCAGAAGGGCACACTGAATGGGGACTGGGTCACTCATTCATGAACTCCTCAGATGTGGTAGCTGAGTGGTGAGTGCTGGGCGGAGAAAGGGAGCCCTGGGGAGGTCAGGCGACCTGTGTCAAATGCTGTTGTCATACTGGTGGGTACAGTTGTAGTGGATGACCAGGGCTCACCCTCGTGGAGATACTGTCCAGCAGTAGCCGACTGGCCCTGTTTGCTTGGCAAACATTTGGAAGCCATGGAGTGTGCCATTGGGGACTGGAATCCCCCACTGATGGCTGGACTGGTGGGATATGCATGGGTGTGGTTCTCTGCAGTGCAAATGGGGGGCATGGTCCATCAGACGGAGCATAGTGAATGTCCCTTGCCCAGCAGTACTGCTCTGGGGGTTGGGGTACAGGGGGAAGTTTCACAGAAAAGTGTCCCCGAAGAGCACATCCATCCCAGGCTCACTTGGACAGCCTTTGGGTGCTGATAGACCTGTGTGGAGACAACCACCCCCACCCCCCTGTGCTCCGCTGCAGTGAGAAGCAGCTAATCCCGGGGACACACAGCTATACGGTTGGACTTTCACTCAGGCTGGGGTGAGAAAACCAGAAACAGAGGGACGTCTATGCCGCCAGGCAATGGAAATAAAAGAGCCACAGTGAGCAATGCTCCATATTTCACAAGGATATAAAAAACCTCAAGATACAATAAAGGCATTAGAATGTAGTTGGGGCATTCTATTTCAGCATCCAGGTAAGCTAAGTGGGAATGGGCATGAAAGGGGACAGATATGAAAATAAAACAGGCTTGTGGACCCTCACAGAGGTGGAGGACATCAACTTAATCCTCTCCCTGTAAAGTCCAAACCATAAACAACTAAGCAAGTAGTTCTAGATCTTGCGATTGCTGTGAAGAACATAAAGCAAGGGTGGTGATGGGGAGTGAGTGAGGCGAGGCTGGTGCTAAGTGGATGGTGAGGGAAGGCCTGTGTGCAGAAGGTGAGATGGGGAACAGCATTCTTGGCAGAGGGAATAGCCAAGGTGAAGGCTGTGAGGTGCGAATGAGCTCTGGGAGGTCCAGGGAGAAGGCCAGAAGGCGGTAGTGTAATGTGCGTGGGAAAGCTGGGGGCGGTGGGTCAGGGGCCACCAGGGTCCATGCGAGCTGTGTGGATGTGTGCTTAGGGCAGCGAGGCATGTGCAGGGCCCCTCCTGGTTGATGCCTGGAGAGACACAGGTCACAGGAGGCTGGAACTGCTGACCTTTCCCCATCCTGTATTCTCCTGCTGTTTTTCTAAACTGGTATTTTGTGGTAGGTTGGATTATGTACCCCAGAAAATAATTTGTTATTCGTCTTGATCCCATTCTTTTGGGTGTGAACCCATAGTAACTAGGACCTTTTGAAGATGTTATTTTATTTATTTTTAATAAATTTTATTGAAATGTATTAATAAAGCATACAATCCATCCAAAGTATATGTATTAGTCAGCCAAAGGAGTGCTAATGTGAAATACCAGAAATGGGTTGGTCTTTATAAAGGGTATTTATTTGGGGTAGAAGTCCACAGATACCAGGCCATAAAGTATTAAGTTTCTTCTCTCACCACAGTCCATTGCCACGTGCTAGAGCAAGACAGTTGCTGGTATTTGCCAGAGTTCAGGCTTCTGGGGTTCCTCTCTTCCCGGGGCTGACTTTCTCCGGGCTTAGCTCCTGTTTCCTCCACAAGGTCAGCTGTAGATGATCAGGTGAACAGCTTGCTTCTCTTCTCTTCATTCCAACATCAAAACTGCTTCTCAAAAGACTGCTTCAACTTTCCTTTGCCTTGCCTTTTATATTCAATTTCCCACCCACCAAGGGGTGGGGCTCAACGCTCTAATCCTAACCTAATCATGCCCAGATTAACAGATCAGTTTACAAGCATGATTCAATTATATTTTTGGAATTCATAATTATATCAAACTGCCACAGTGTACAATCAATAGCATTTGGTATTGTGCTTTCATCATTCAATCAATATTAGAGCGTTTTCATTACTCCAATAATAAAAAACAAACAAAAAATCCCTACCCCTTGGTAGTCACCTCTCAATCTTTCTATCCTTCCCCTGCCATACATAACTGCAAATCTGTTTCTCTCTAATTTATTTGTATTTATATTTTGTATAGAAGAAGTCAAACGATGTGTAGTAGCTTTTGTCTAGTTTCTTTCAGTTAGCATATTTCTTTTTTGTTTTTTTTTAACCATCGATGGGAGATTATTCCTATATTACTATACACTACCATCCATAGTTTGCTTTGGTTGTATTTTTGCCCAAATATCATCCTGATATTAATACTGAAAATGTTATTTTTAATTAAGATGGGGCCCACCTGAATGAGGTAGGGCCTTAATCTTGTTACTTATGGAAATCCAATAAAGACAAAGCCAAGGGCTACAGCTGGAGTTTGGAAGAGAAAGGAGGGAACATTGCCATATGACAGGAAAGCCAAGGAACCCAAGGATGGCTGGCCAGCTAGAACACTACGACCCCAGGAAGAAGCCAGTCTTCCAGCCTCTGAAACTGTAAACCAATAAATTCCTGTTGTTTAAGCAGCCAATCCATTGTATGGTGTTTGTCATAGTGGCTGGGAAACTAAAGCATGTTCCAAGTAGGAACTATTATTTAATCCTTCCTGACTCCGTAAATGGAGTTAGGGCCCTTGTATCAGTGTGGTTTGTCCATTTGGATCACAGGACAGTTTTCTGTTGGGTTAAAGCCAAAGTTTGGGCTGGGATTCAGCATCCAGGCTGTGCCTATGTTCAGTGGCTCCAAGTCCCAGAGTTGAAGACACATTTCTCAATTTGGTTGGGGGCTCACCTTCCAGCCTGCCCCTTGGTGGGAGGTGGGGGTTCTTGGGCTTCAAGGTCACCATGCGGGTCAAAGTCTCAGAAGCTGGGCCTGGTAATGACTTTGGGTGCCTGCAAAAGCTTCTTGGGACAACAGCATGCAGAAACAATACCTCTTGGAGGGTACTTTCTGGGTTAGAAAGCATATTCATTTGTGCCAACCCACTCCGTGAACCCTGTGCATTAACGTCCCCATTTTACAGATGAGGTAACCAAGGCTCTGAGAAGGAGGTCGCTTGTGAAGGTCATGGGAGGCAAAGGACAGAGGCCAGCTGCAATGTGGACTCCTCCTGGTCCCCTCACTATTGCTTGCCTGCCGTCCAGGTGCATGGAGCCTGGGGTGTGGAGGAACCAGTGGGGGGACAGTTGTCGGGCTGCCAGGCTGCCAGGATCCTGGGAGTGGGGATAAAGCTGAGATGGAGCCGCGTCCCAGGCCCGCTGTGCTTGGAGCCTCTAATTGCTGGGAGTCGGCCAGCCCAAAGGACAGAATGGTGATTGCAGGCCTGGCGGAGTGTCCTGTTCCTTTGGGTGTTGTTTTTTTTCCATTGCAATGAAAACAACCTCACTCTTTCTAGCAGGGGCCAAGCCTCTCCTGGCCACGAGTCTCAGAGCCAGTCCCCGGAAACTCTGACTCTCGGGGGCCGCCGGGAAGCGTGGCTGTCACATCTGCAGTGGCTGACCCTGCCCTCTGTGATGACCTCCGGGTCTGGCTCTCTGGTCCTGGATCTCCTGCCAGGGCCAGCTGTGGCCACCACCTTTTTGCCCTGGCCCACCCAGGGGAGAGCTCACAGCCTCTAAGGTCAACCCAACCTGGGCTCCTGCCCTATGCCCGTTTTCTGTGGCCCTTCCTGACTCCTGCTCAGTCTCTGCAGAAAGCACCCTAACTGGGAAGGAGGAGAGAAGAAGGAGGTGCTGTCAAGTCCAGTCCCCATTGCTCTGATTGGTCTAAGGCCAGGGTCCCCATGCTTGGGTGGGTAGATGGGGCAGCAGGGGCATGAGCTCACCCTCCTCCCACCTGGCCCAGGTCTCTGATGCCTTCTTTGCACCAGTAGGATCTGACCTCTGCTTGCTCTCTGGTGCTCCACTCGGATGCCCCAATTTTGGGCTCCCCAGAGAAGGAAAACCTGGTGCCTAGCCTCTGGGAAGGGAGCTTCTACCCAAGCCCTGCCAGCTTGGGCCTCTGCTGTTCAGAGGACAGGGAGAATTGTCAAGGGACTAGGCCACACCCCTGAGCCCAGCTGGTGACAGGAACTGCCCTCCTGCCTCCACCATCTCTGTGACATTCCCAAAACACTGACCCTTAGCCTCCCATGGACTACCTATTTGGAATAGTTTGGGTCCTGGAGCACACAGCATGCACATGGGTCAGATAAAGGAAATGAGTGAAGGCACAAGTCCTAGGGCCACAGCTGCGGGCAGAAAAAGGGAGCTCGTGGCACAGGGTATGTGTGTGTGTGAGAGGCACTCTGGGTCTGGCGTCAGCTGGAGCCGGGAACCCCCCCAGCCTGAGAGAGGAAGCAGTGTGGACCAAGCAACTTTCAATTAAATCTGCTTCTGACAAGGTTGGAAAACTGGTTTCTAAGGTGTAGAGCAGAAGCAGCAGCAAATGTGTGTGTGTGAGTGGGGGTGAGTGTTTATGTGAGTGTGCGTGTTTGAGTGTGTGAGTATGCATGAGTAAGGGTCAGTGTCTATGTGAGCGTGTGTGTAAGTGTGTTTGAGTGTTCATGCAAGTGTGCATGAGTGAGAGCTGGTGTCTATGTGAGTGTGCTTGTGAGGTGTGTGTGTGAGTATGCACAAATGAGTGTCTATGTATGTGTGTGTAAGTGTGTATGAGTGTGTGTGTGAGGGTATCTATGTGAGGATGTGAATGTGTGGAAATAGATGAAAACCACCCAAATAAGAACAAGCAGAGGCTATTTATTCAGAGCTTGCTATATAGCAAGGGAGTCAGGCACCATCACTTGGAGTTGGCAGAGACTCCAAGACAAGAAGAGGAATGGGAAGCTTTATAATGAAAAAAAGGCAAGGCTTCCGGTATGCCCTGATCAGAGGCTGTTGGCATGGGGAGTCTGGAGGCAGGCTAACTAGAAGTGGGGTGTGGTGGTTTAGAGTTATATGTACCCCAGAAAAACAGGTCCTTGAACTTAATCCAGTCCTGTGGGTGTGAACCCATGGACCATTTGATGAGATTACTTTAATTAAGGTATGGTCCACCGCAATTATGTTGGATCTTAATCCTGTTACTGGAGTCCTTTATAAGAGGAAAGACATTTAGACAGACAGAGGAGAGAGAGAGAGAGAGAGAGAGAGAGAGAGAGAGAGAGGAGAACGCACACCACGGGAAGTAAGAGCTGAAGGTCAATGAAACCCAGAAGAGAAGGGAGAGGCCAGGAGAAGGCCTCCATGTGCATTGCCATGTGACAGAGGAGCTAAGGTCCAAGGATCACTGACAGCTAGCCTCAGAACGCCAGACCCTGAAGGAAGAAAGTATCTCCTTGATGACGCTTCAATTTGGACTTTCTTTTAACCTCAAAACTGTGAGCAAATAAATTCTCATCGTTTAAGCTAACCCATTTTTGATGGTTAGGCTAATGTATTAACTCAGGCAGGTAATTGTGCCCAGTTGTTTGGTCAAGCAAGCACTGGCCTAATTGTAATACAAGGACATTTATGGACTTTAGTCATCTGTGAGTTTACTGCATAGATGGCTGATTACATCTGTCGTCAACCAGGGAGATTGCCATCAGCAATGAGTGATGTTTTATTCAATCAGCTGAATGTCTTAAAAAGGGGAAGTGATTTCAGCATCCAGAGAGAATTTCACAGCTTGTCTTTGGACAGCCAACATCTCCTAGGAACTCATAAAAGATTTTCCTCAGAGCCCCTGGTTTGCAACCTGCCTTCAGAACCTGGACTTGTGCATCCCCAGGGTCATGTGAGAGAATTTTTATAAAATCTCATACTATTTTCAGATATCTCCTGTTGATTCTGTTTACCTAGAGAACCCTGACTAATGCACCATTGCATGGTATTTGCTTGAGCAGCCCTGGAAACTAAAACAAGGGGCATCCTATGTAACTGGTTGGGGGCGGGAAGAGCACATTTGGCTTTCTCCTGTTGGTCCTAAATTGGAAATGGGAGAAAAAACTAGGGAAGCTGTCAGTTATTGATTAAATCCTGGCTTTTTTGGGTCAATTATTACAGGGATTGTAGTGTGACTTCCCTGGTTGTTACTGTAGATAGCGGATAGCTTTCTGGATGGATTATGGCAGGTAGTGGGCCAGGGTTTCCTGATCATTGTCCATCTGTATATTCATTTAGTTTCTCACATGTGAGAGTTTGTCTGTGAGGTGTGCATGTGTAAGTGTGTGTGTATATGTGAGCATGTGTGAATCTGTATGAACATGTGAGTGTGTTGACATGTGAGTCTTTCTGTGAAGTGTGCATGTGTTAAGTGTATGTGAGTGATTGAATGTGTGTGAATGTGTGAGTATGTCTGTGAGGTATGTGTGTGTGAGTGTGTCTACTTGGTTACCCTTTTCTCCACCTCCATTTCTCCCACTAGCAACTTGTCCTTGAAGAAGTGTCACTCCTCAAGCTCGGCTTCCCTTTGCCATCCATCTCGGATAAACAGCCCCTTCCCCACCTTGCCTCCACCCTCAGTGCCTTCCACAGGGCTGGGAGGAGGAAGGAAATTGTGGTAGGTGTAGATGGGTGATGTGGGAAACTAAGAACACACCTGTAAATATCTGTTGAGTAAATGAGTCAGTGAATAAAGAAATGAATAATTGTAGCAAAGAGGGAAAAGAGTCTGATATGTAAGGGAGAAAAGAAAAAGAAAAAGAAAAAACCAATAAACAACAGATATAACACAAAGGCATTCATTGCAATGCAGGGCTATTCAACGTAGGAGCAAAGTATTCCATACAACTCAAAATCTCCTGAGACATACATCATTTGTGATCTGAATAATTATCAATGTATACCCTTATCCCAGCTCTTCTTCCCTGCCTCTCCTGCTGCTTTCATTCTGGTTTCCAGACGTGTTCAGTTATTCCTGTGGGTCTTGTGACAGTTTAAAGCTTTTTGTGGATCCCAGAAAAGATCCTGTTCTTGGAGTTAATCCATTCCTCTGGGTGTGCAACCCTTTGATTGGATCGGATTCAGATGGGGGTGGGGAGCTTTGTTTGGATTGCTTCAGTGAGTCATGATCCGGGGTGGGTCTTGGTCCTCTAACTAGAGTCCTTTATAAATGGAGAGCTGAAAGCAGAGACACAGAAAAGTTGCAGAGAGAGAGAAACCTCCAAGAGGCTAAGAGAGAGGCCTGGAGGAGAAAGGAGCAACAAACATTATACCTGATTGCACACAGCTGAGTTCAGGGAGAGAGCTTTGCCTCATCCTTTGATTTGGGCAGAGCCGCCATTATGCCCTGCCATGTGCCTGATCATGCATGGCTGAGCTGGGAGAAAAAACATCTTTAGACGCCACCACCATGTGCCTGATCGCCCACAGCTCACTTTCAGTGAGACAGCATCTCTGATGATGCTTTGATTTGGACATTTTCACAGTCTCAAAACTGTAAGCTTTTTAATTTTTAATTGGTTATTTTAATTTATCCCCCACCCCTCCCCCAGAGGATTCTCTTGTCTGTCTGCTCATTGTTTGCTCGCCTTCTCCAGGGGACACTGGGAACCGAACCTGGGACCTCCCACATGGGAGGTGAATGCCGAATAGCCTGAGCCACATTCACTCCCCACGGGCTGCAGTGTCTGCTGGCTTGTGGCATCTGCTTGTTTAGGCATCTGGTCCGTGCTGCAGGGTGCAGGCGTCTAGCTCTCATTGAAGCCTGTGCTGGCATCTACCTGTCCTCCCCAGGAGGCACTGAGACCTGAACCAGGACCTCCCTTGTGGTAGACGGGAGGTCAATCACTTGAACCACATCCGCTTCCCAACTGGAAGCTTTTAACCTAACACATTCCCATTAGAAAAGCCAACCCATTTCTGGTATATTGCTCCCAGCAGCCTTTAGCAAACTACGACAGGTCTCAACATGCCAGTCGTTTGCTGTCCTTTGGCTCTTGCTGTCCCCTCTGCCCTTGTTGACCATATACATTTCTTTTCCTTCTTCAAGATCCAGTTTAATGTTCCCTCCTCTGTAAAATCCCCCTTCTGTTCATCCTTTCCCCTTCCCCCATCCCCCTCACCCCTGAGCTAATTGTCTTTTGGAAGCAGGAAGTATGCAGGCATTCATATGAACTTCTAGGAAGGCGCCTCACCATAGCGCATTATAATTTTGCTTCCTTCTCTCCCAGAGGACCATGAATTTCTCAAAGGCAAGAGCACTGTCTAATTCTTCTTGTCCATACTCAATGAGTTTGTTGAACCGAACTGAAGTTTGGATATTTCCAGCCTCAGGTATTCTGGAAAATAGGCCAGTGAAAGAATCATGCCCAAAGGGTCCAATCTCTTCAAGGTTTCCTTTGAAAGGTTTAAGACTCATAAAGGCAGGAAACTGGCTTAGCCCAGTTCAGAGGACTTCACCTAATGTTAGAGCAGGGTGCTTTGTAAGAAAGAATTATTTTTCAGTAGTAGTAACTTCTTGAACCATTAAATTGGACATGCTGGAAGCCCAAGGCTGCTCATGTCAATTTTGCTTTCTCCTTCTCTCACTCCCTTGCTTAAAAAAGAGCCATCCTTGGCAGTTTAATTTAAAATAGTTTCCGACCTGCATTCTCTTTAGTTTAGCCGGCATTTACTGAGACTGGATGCTGGGGCTCAGAGGAGTGTGCGATCCAGCTCCTGGAGGGGGAGGCAGGAGATTGTGGTAAGTGCTGATGGGTAATGTGGGAAACAGAGGTGGGCTCAGGGCACCCCCCCCCCGGGGTGGGGCCAGGGTGCCTGAGACACATTTGGGAGGCATAGGGAGTGGTTTGCTGGCTGCAGAGAAGCAGTGCAAGGCATGTGCAGTATGGTGGTACAGGGGCTCAGAGTTTGTGGCTCTGAGAGACAGGAGTTCAAACCCCCGCTCTGCTTCCTCCTGGTTGGTTGGGATAGCTGTATCTTGTCTCTGAACCTTGATGTCCACTGTCCATGGGGTGATTGTGAAGCATCAAGGAGACAGTGAATGAGGTGCAGTGCTTGGCACAGGCCCTGGCACCAAGGTGACAAAGGCTATCCTTAGTATTAAGCAGTTTGGGATTACATCATGGGAAAGAGGGAGGCTGGTGGGGTATGGGTGGGGCAGGATTGGATTGTGTGCTCAGCCTGACTCCTTGACCCTGAAGCTCAGCTTAGCAGCTCCCCGTCTGCCCTCAGGGGTTCCCCTGCCACTGTTGCAGGCCCAGCCCTACTACTTAGGTTCCCGGGCAGGATCAAACTTGAGAGTGGGGTGGGGGCTTCAGGGGGTGGCCCTGGAGATGAGGGGCAGTCTCTGCGACCCGTCAAGCCTTCGGGTTTTCCGTGTCCACCCACAGAGGCTGTGACTGAATCCAAACAGGCTTTCAGGAAGGGTGGAGAAGAGGTTGGGAGCTGGGGGAAATTTCCAGAACCAGGCCTGTTGCTTGCCACTGGTGTGGGGCCAGGACGCAGCCAAGACTTAACCCTCCCTGGGAGAGGTCATGGCTTTGTCACCTCCTCTCCTCCCCAGGCCCCTGCTGGTCCTGTCCCCTTCCAAAGAGTCCAGGCAGAGCTCAAGTTGAGCTGGGCACCCTGCCATCTGCCACTGCCCCAGGGAGCCCTGTGGTTGGACCTGCAAGCAGGTGGGAATTGATGCTCTCTAGGGCTTCTGGGGCCTCGGCCTTGCCTAAAGCCAGGACATTGGTGATGGAGTAACTTTTTTTATTTTTTATTTTTTTACAGATGGAAGTGCTAATTAAGACATCTGAATTTCTTCCATATTCCTAATTCTTTGTTCTTTTCCTTTATGTAATAGAGAAGATCCTGCCTGGCTCATTACCATCTGGTCTGGTAAACACCTAGAGACTCTAAGGATATTTTATTTTAATTGCCTGAACCTCAGGATTAAAGAGACAAGATGGTAGGGGGCAGGGTTCCAAAATGAGACCGGGGAAACAAAACAAAACAAAACAAAACAGCTCTATAATAAGTGCTTGCTGGGAAGAGAACCGTGTGCTTACTCTGTTGTTTGAATGGGCTTAAAGTTTTTGACCTGGACCCAGGAAAGACTGAGATTGGTTTGGAGGGGCAGGTGTCAGAGCCGGGCTGCTGCCCGGTTGATGAGAGGGCGAGTTCTGAGCCAGTCCATTAAACACATTTCTCCTTAATAAATTGTGGCAAAACGGCATGAAAATAGGTCTTATTTCCTAAGTTGCCTGAATCAAAGGCTGGCAGGAGGCCTGAGAGGGAAAAGCTGTTTGCTCCGTAGCAGATAAGCACATGGTGTCCTGATTCCAGGCTCTGGGTTTGACTCTCAGTGGGGAATCACGGGGCAAGCTTTCCAGAACCGGGCATCTGAGCCAGCCTCAGCAGAGCAGGAGGGGTGGTGGGTGGGTGGCTGGGATGGTGGTGGAGGATGCTGACCTATGAGCTGGACAGAGAAGAGCAGGGTGCTTGGGGGCTGGGGGGTGGAGTCACTGACTGGGAGAGCATCAGGTAAGGGCTGTGGGTGACCTGCTTAGGCCAGGAGCAAGGTCTCCCCCAGGGGCAGGGCTTGTGAGTGGCTTCTTCCTAGGGTCCAGGGTTGGTCCATGAATCTGCTTGAGGGCCTGTCTCAGTTTTCTTGGGCTGCCTCAACAGAGTACCAGCAATGGGGGTGGGGGTGGGGAATTAAGACAACATTTAAAAAAATTGAAGTATATCATTCATACATGAACATACATAAACAATAGGTGTATATTAAAAGTTGTAAACTTATAAAACAAACATGCGTATCATCATACAGGGCTCCCACACATCACCCCGCCACCAACACCTTGCGTTGTTGTGAAACTTTTGTTACAAACTATGAAAGAGCATCATCAAAATATCACTACTGGCGAGTGGATGCGGCTCAAGCAGTTGAGCTCCTACTTCCCACATGGGAGGTCCCGGGTTTGGTTCGGTGCCTCCTAAAAAAAAACCGATCAACAAACAAACAAAAAATGAAAAAACCAACACAGGGGAGCCAATGTGGCTCAGTGGTTGAGTACTGGCTTCCCACATACAAGGTCCTGGGTTCAATCTCTGGTCCCAGTACCTAAAAAAAAGAAAAAAAGTCACTACTATTACCCATATCTTACATTTGATGTATTCCCCCAACCCCAACCCCACCTGCTTATTAACACCCTGTATTAGTATTATACATTTGTTATAGTTCATGAGAGAGCATTCTCATATTTGTACTGTTAATCGCAGTCCATCATCCACCACTGGATTCCCTGTGTTATACAGTCCCATGCTTTGTACAATCCATTCAAAGTGCACGCTCAGTGGCTCCAATTTTCATCACAGAGTTGTGCAGTCATTACCTCAAGTCAATTTTAGAATGTTTTCGTTACTCCAAAAGGAAAAATCCCACACTCCCTTATACCCCCACTACGTCGTCACTTAGAATTGATATAATATTTTTTTTGCCATGTCTGCAAAAATATTACAATATTACTAAGGAAACAGAAATGTATTGTCTCCCAGTTCTGGAGGCAGAAGTCTGAAATCAAGGTGTCAGCCAGTGCCATGCTCCCTCCCCCCAAATCCTTTGGGGAGAATCCTTCCTTGCCCCTTCTAGATCCTGGTGGTGGTGGGACTTCCTTGGCATTCTGCAGCTCGTAGACCCATCCGTTTGATTTCTGCCTCCGTCTTCATGTGGCCTTCTTCCTGGTGTATGTCTATCTCTCCTCATCCCATCTTATAAGGACACAGGTCGTATTGGATTAAGGGCCCACCCTACTCCAATTTGGCCTCATATTAACTGATTCCATCTTCAAAGACTCTCTTTCCAAATGAGGTCACATTCACATTCTTTGGAATATGTCTTTTGGGATGGGGAGGACAAAACGCACCCCCTAACAGACAGGATCTCAGCTTTCACCATGTAGTCTTGGGGGACTGCACAGGGACCCCAGAATTCTCATCCTGAGGTGAGGTCGGGAACCCAGTGAGAAGGGGACATCCCAGGCCCGACACCTGGGCTGAGAGAGTGGCACTGATCTGGTGGCAGCCTGCTTGGGAGACATCTTGGGGGTGTGAGGTTGGACTGGGCCATTCAGCTTGCCCAAGCCTGAGCTGAGTGTTGGAAGGTCCTGGCTCCTCAACCAGCAAAAGATGCTGGTACTTGGCTGTCACAGTGGGCTCCGTGGGACAGGAGCAGCATCCCCTACGTCCCCACCCAGACTGCCATCAGCCCTACCCAGAGATGCCTTTGGGCCTCTCTACCCCAAACCCTCTGCTCCAGACCCTACAGCTCTCAAAGGGAGGGGGTCTGGGACTTGCTGTCAGATAGCCCTGGGGTGGGGGCACCTGACCACCTTGGGAGGATGTTGTTTTCCAGTTGGGCTGGGGGGCAGGGGCCACATGTGATGGGTGGAATGTGGAAGCGTGACAGAGAGGATGCTAGACGGTGCTGGGGAGGCTGGATGTGGCCGCTTGGGGTCACCTTAGCACCAACTCTGCTCTGACAGGTGGCATTTCCCTCAGCTGGAAGAGCCCCTGCTTCTTGGCCTTATTATAACTAGGATCAGCCATAAATGCTAATTCCCCACGATTAACCTACATCATATGTGTTTATGGCCGAGGATAACTCATTAGGGTCTGGATTGGCTTCTCCAGGCAGGCAGAGGAAGCATTGGGCTCATTAGGGAGGCCAAGCCCATCCTGGTGACTCTAAAGATCTGTGAAATCCACTCAGGAGTGGGAGAATTAGTGGAAAGCGTGTTTTGGAATTCCCAGAGGAGATTTTTTCTGTCTAATTTTGGAGCCCACAGGCTGAAGCATTTCAAGGGGGCTAACTAACTGGCTTGTGGGTTTTTTTTCAAATCTAAATTGAGTCTCAGGGATGAAATTCTCCCACGGAGGAGGTGCCCCTGTCCTGGGCCTCCCAGGCTTATGGCTGGGGAAGAGAAGATGATGTGGGGTGGGAGGTGTGGTCCCACCAGAGGGGCTGCTTGAGCATTGGGCCTGCAGAATGTGGGTGGGGACTCAGACAGTAGCTGTTAGTTGTCCAAACAGGGCCTGAAGGAAGAATGTCAGTCTCCCATCAGTTTATATGCAGGAACTCATCTCCAATGGGCTGATGGCAAAACAAGAACCATGTAACTGAAGAGCCCAGGACCACTGGGCCAGGGGCTCCCTGCCCTGTCTGTCTCAGCCCCTCTCTGCTGCTTCTTTTTCTCAGGGACCTGCTCCTCATGCAAAACTTCTGGAGCTCCAGGCTTCTTCTCCCAGCTCACTCACCCTGGTGGGAAGAGAGGGCTCTCTTGCCCAGAACTTCTGGAAATGTCCCAGCTCCCAACTGAGGTCACTGTCATGCCCACCCCGAACTGGGGGGCTAGTGTCAGCCACATGGTGATTCTCCACAGAGAATCAAGTGGGCACTGGTGGACACAACTCCAACGCATCCTTGAAGAGATACATACAAAGCTCTTGGACCATCTGGTCTACCCCGAAACACTCACCCTGTATAGCTGGTGGTCTAGTTGGTTCTGTAATGCCCACAGGGTAGCTGGTACATGCCTGGGGAGGGTCCCTTCTCTGGACAAGCAGGCAGCTGCTTTCCAAATGCTGCCTACCCCTACTTCCTGTTCCCAGGACTTTGACCCCTGCCCTCGGTCCAGGTCAGCATAGTCAAGTGGCTGTGGAACAAGCGGCCCCAAGCTGTGTGCTCCATGGTGGTTACATGTGTGTTGAAGAGTGATCGCCTGTCTCATCTCAATGGACATATCCGTGCCCTTGTTTCTCAGCTCATAGACCCTCCACAGAGTTTTTCTCTCTTTCTCGAAACCTTCAGTCCCTCAACATCCCAGACACAGCACTCTGATGGTTTTTCCTTCTCATTCTCCATTTCTGCCTCTTCCTCCTTTACATGGTCTTTAAACTGAGCCTCCGTCCTTGGGACTCAGTCCTCAACCCACTTTCCTTCTCATTTTAAATTCTTTCCAGGCAAAGTTGCCCCATCCTGTGACTATAAGACCATCTGTTGTGGATTGAAATATGACCCCACAAAAGACATGTTCAAGTCTTAATCCAGATTCCTGCAGGTGTGGACCCATTTGTAAATAGGACCTCTGAAGATGTTATTATTAAGGTGTGGAGAAACTGAATGAGGGTAGGTCTTAATCTAATATGGCTGAAGTCTTACAAGCAAAGGAAATTGGACATGGAAGAAGCAGCCAGAAGGCAGTGGAAATTCAGAGGAGCAGACAAAGGAGAGAGAGAGAGCACCATATGACAAGGAATTGCCGGAATGCTTCAGACTCCGGGAGAAAGCCAGCCCTGCCAATACCTTGATGTGGGACTTCTAGCTTCCGAAACAGGAAGACAATAAATTCCTATTGTTTAAGCCAACTGGTTGTGTAGTATTTGTCATAGCAGCCCTGGCAAACTAAGGCACCATCTATAGACTGGTGACACCCTAACTGTAACTCTAGCCTTGGGCGTTGGACTCACCCCACTTGACATCTTTTTTTTTTGAAAAGAGTTATTTATTTATTTTACTTCTATCCATTTTTAACCACCCCCCATTTTTGCAGTTTTTGTATCCATTCACTGGGAAATTCTCTGTGTCTGTTTCCTGCCTTCTCTTCTCATCCTTTCCTCCTGTCTTTACCAGGATTCAATCCTGGGAAACTCCAATGTGGGATGTCACTCTCCTGGTGGGGTCTGGCACGCCTGCACGTGGGGCCTGACAGTGCACCTGTGCGCAGGGCCTGGCAGCCTGCACACCTTCTATATTTTTCTTGATTTTACTGGGAGGTCCCGGGGATCAAACCCAGGTCCCTCCATATGGGAGACGGATGCCCAACCATTTGAGCCACATCCGCCACCCCCCCACTTGACATTTTAATGCATCCAAAACTTAGACATGGCTTCCCTTGTTCCATCTGCTTCTTTTCCAGTCTTCCAATGGGAGCAAACTTACCAGTAGCTCCATCTGGGACACAATCTGCACCAACCACCCCTATGGCCTGGGTGGAGGCTGTCAGCCCCCCTCCCCCAAGCTCAGTGGTACTAGTATTTGCGGATTTTGATCCAAAGCAGACTAGCCCTGTGATAAAGCTTTCCAGGGAGTGTTCCTACTGGCTCAAGACAGACAGTGACCCCCCTCCTTCTTCTCTGTACCAGCAGTTCCCATGGACCATAGAGAAGGGAGATTCTCAGCTCAACCAGCCAGAACATGAAAGAATCCAAAGGGCTTTGAGACTCTTGATATTACACTTGATATTAGCCAAAAGGCCGAGAAGCGATGAGACTCTTGATATTAAAGCAAAAGAAATACCGACTCTTGCCCTTGTCCTTGTCACAGAGGCCAGGAGACTGTCCCAGGGAGTCCTCCTGGAGACCTCTCTCTCCATAACAGTCCACATCCAAACAATCCCCAAATGCTGTTTATTTGACCTCTCAGAGAGGTCTTAGATCCCTTGTTTCTCCTCCTCTCCACTATGGTCCTCTGGCCCAAATCATCATCATTCTCTCTTGCCTGGATTCTGTGGTATCTATAACTCTATAAGTATTTATAACTCTTCTACCTATATCATCTCCGGGCTGTTTCCTACTCAGCAGCAAGCACAAGCTCTGGCATACAGTTAGTGCTCAATGAACGCTTATACAACAGATGGACAAAACGGTTCTCCAGAATTCCAGCAGGACACACTTGACAAGCTTTGACTCTGGAGGTATCTTTTATCCCCCTAGATGGCGTGGCTTATTGCTGCTATTTTCAGCTTGCTAGGAATAAAAATGTGGTCGGGGGCAATACTAGCATGGCCTGCTGCCTTTCCCTGGGACTCTCATCCTGTGGAGGTGTGTCAGCCTGGCAGGATAAAACAATCCCCTGGTAGATCAGGGGAATGCCAATACATTCCCTCCCCTATTGTCCCGAGTATATGTAAATACTTAGTGAAGACTGTCTGATTCTGATCAGACTTGTTTTTATGACATCCAGCTCACACCCCAGTGGTTTGTCTGTCTCTGGAAGGAGGGAAAGAGGTCCCACCACTATGACCCACACACACAAGAGAGGGGAGCTCAGCATAGAACATCACCTGCATTGGCTGCGGAGTAAGACTCACTGGTTAGGGGAAACCCACTAGTGAAGCTGACCCTGCTCTGTGTCTTCCCTATACGAGTAAAATGTCTTTCAAACAGAGCCTTGTGTAAGTCATGCTTTTGCCGGCGCCCCAACACTTGTATTGGAGTGTGTTGACATCTCTTTAGGTGTCTCTCCTTCAGAATGAGAAAAAAAAAAAAAAAAAAAAAAAAAGCAACTTCTCCTTGATTTTAAAATAAGAGGAGATCGACTAGAAACAGCAAATTCACTGAGATAAACAGCAGATTAGAGGTGATGGGGTGGGGGGAGGTGAAGTGTTTATTAAAAACAAACAAAACTAGAGGAGTGCCGTTGATTTATCAGAGCAAGTAGGAATCACATTGCAAGCCGAGACTGAATGACATGTTGGCTACAGGTCCACCAAGAATGTGGTCAACAGCTCGTATGTGGGAATCATCTCTATTTGCCTTGAGCTGTTGCATCTTTTGTTTTTAACTTTTTATTTTGTAATAGTTATAGACTCACAGGAAATTCCAAAAACTGTACTTAGAGCTCATGTAGGCTTCTCCTAGCTTCCCCCCAGTAGTGACATCTTATAGAACTGTAGCACAATATCAAAACCAGGACATTGACACACACAATACTGCTAACTGGACTACAGACCCCGTGCTGTTCTCACCATTTAAAAAACTTGCAATCATCTCTCTTTCTCCCTCTGTAGTTCTATGTCATTTTATCCCATTTGTGTAACTATCACCACAATCAAGACTAAGAACTGTTCCATTACCACAAAAGAGCTCCCTGTCTACCTCTCTGTATTTGCATCCTCCTTCTCCCCTCTCCCTGTCCCTGTCCCCTGGAAACTGCTAATCTGTTCTCCATCTCTATAGTTTTGTCATTTTGAGACTGTTGTATAAACGGAATCACAGAGTGCAAAACCTTTTGAGATTGACTTTTTTCACTAAGCATAATTCCCTTGAGATCCAACCATGTCGTTGCATTTATCAATGGTTTGTTCTTTCCCATTGCAGAGTAGTATTCCCTAGTATTGATGTACCAGAGTTTGCGCAATTCTCACAAAGAAAGCCGCTATGGATAGTCATGTATGTTTTTTTTTTTTTTTTTTTAAGATTTATTTTATTTATTTATTTCTCCCCACCCCCTCTTTGTTTTGCACTTACGCTGTGTCTGTTCATTTTCCTTGTTTCTTTGGGAGGCACCAGGAGCTGAACCTGGGACCTCTGATGTGGGAGGGAGGCGTCTAATTGCTTGAGCTACCTCCGCTCCCTGCTTTGTTGTGTCTCTCATTATGTTTCCCTCCATGTATCTCTTGTTGAGTCATCTTGTTGCATCAGCTTGCTGTGTCTGTCCATTGTGCCAGTTGCTGTCTTCTTTAGGAGGCACCGGAAACCAAACCAGGGACCTCCCTTGTGATAGGCGGGAGCTCAATCGCTTGAGCCACATCTGTTTCCCATGGGTTTTGGTTTGAATCTAAGTTTCCCTTTCTCTGGGATAAATGCCCAAGAGTGTGATTACTGGGTAATTTGGTGAGTGCATGTTTAGTTTTGCAAGAAACTGCCAAGCTCTTTTCCAAAGTGGCTGTGCCATTTTACATTCTCACCAGAAATGGATAAGAGATATAGTTTCTCTGCATCTTGCTGCATTTTGTGTATCACTTTTCTTTTTTTTAGAGATGTAAGGTGATTTTTCAAAGACAGAAAGCACCTGGTGTCAAAACTCTTCTTTTTGGTCTTACTAATAATTTTATAGTAATAATTTATATTATTATAATATAATAATTTATAGTAATAATTTTTTTTCATAATTTTAACTATTAGAGCAGTTGTAGGTTTACAGATAAATTATGCAGAATGTACAGTGTTCCCATATAACCCCCTCTCACACACACAGTTTTCCCTATTATTAACATTTTGCATTAGTATGATACCTTTTTTACAATTGATGAAACATTATTAGTATAATTATACTATTAACTACAGCCCATAGTTTACATTAGGGTACAACTCTTATTGTTGTACAATTCTTGTTTTTTTTTCCTGAGAACTTATATACAACTTAAAGTTTCCCATTTTATCCACTTTCAAATATACAACTCAGTGGTGTTTTGATTACATTCACAAAGTTGTGCTTTCATCACTATTATCCATTGCCAACACTTTTCCATCACCCCAAATAGGAACTCCATACAAGTTAAATATTTTCTTTAATTTCTTTTAGCAATGTTTCATAGTTTTATGCCTACAAGTCCTTTACATCCTTGGTTAGCTTTATTCCTAGATTTAGATTCTTTTAGTTGTTGTTATGAATGGAATATTTTTCTTGATTTCTTCTTCCAGTTGTTCATTTCTAGTGTATAGGAATACAACTGATTTTTGGGTGTTGATCTTATACCCTGTCACTTTGCTGAATTCATTTATTAGCTCTAGGAGCTTTGTTGTGGATTTTTCAGAATTTTCTGTTTATAGAATTGTGTCATCTGCAAATAGGGAAAGTTTTACTTTTTCATTTTCAGTTTGGATGATTTTACTTATTTATCTTGCCTAATTGTTCTGGCAAGAACTTCCAGTACAATGTTGAATAACAATGACAGTGGGCATCCTTGTCTTGTTCCTGATCTTAGAGGGAATGCTTTTAGTTTTTCACAATTTAGTAGGATATTAGCTGTGGGTTTTCATATATGCCTTTTATTGTGTTAAGTAGTAGGAT
>JAKSZT010054325.1:1140851-1206254 GCA_026826555.1 Tolypeutes matacus | reverse complement strand
TAGGATATCAGCTGTGGGTTTTCATATATGCCTTTTATTGTGTTAAGGAAGTTTCCTTCTATTCCTAGTTTTCCATGTGTTTTAGTCAAGAAGGGGTGCTGGATTTTATCAAATGCCTTTTCTGCTTTAATTGAGATTATCATCTGTTTTTCTTTCCTTCATTCTGTTAATGTGGTGCATTCCATTAATTGATTTTCTTACATTGAACCACCCTTGCATATGTGGTATAAATCTCACTTGATCATGGTGTATAATTCTTTTAATGTGCTGTTGGATTTGGTTTGCTAGTACTTTGTTGAGGATTTTTGCATTTATATTAATAAAGGATACTCTTCTGAGTTTTCTTCTATTGTGGTACCTTTAACTGACTTTGGGATTAGGGTAATGTTGCTTCATAGGATGAGTTGGGAAGTGTTTCCTCCTCTTTAAT
Source organism: Tolypeutes matacus (assembly GCA_026826555.1). Taxonomy (NCBI): domain Eukaryota; kingdom Metazoa; phylum Chordata; class Mammalia; order Cingulata; family Chlamyphoridae; genus Tolypeutes; species Tolypeutes matacus. The sequence continues at coordinate 1,205,824 of JAKSZT010054325.1, read as the reverse complement.
ATTTTGGAGGAGTTTGAGCAGGATTGGTGGTAATTCTTCTTGGACTGTTTGATGAAATTCTCCAGTGAAGCCTGGGGTTTTCTTAATGGCATGTTTTTGATTGCTGATTCAATTTCTCTACTTGTTATTTGCCTGTTGTGCTCTTCTATTACTTTTTTTTTTTTAGGTACTGGGGCCAGAGATTGAACCCAGGACCTCGTATGTGGGAAGCCGGGGCTCAACCACTGAGCCACATCAGCTCCCCTGAGTTGTTTTTTTGTTTGTTTGTTTGCTTGTTGTTTGTTTGTTTTTAGGAGGCACTGGGAACCAAACCTGGGGCCTCCCATGTGGGAAGCAGGCAATCAGCCACTTAAGCCACATCCGCTCCCTCTTCTATTACTTCTTGAATCAGTGGTAGTTTGTGTGCTTATAGGAATTTGTCCATTTCATATAGGCTATCTAATTTATTGGCAATACAATCGTTCATAGCATCCTCTCATGATCCTTTTTATATTGTGATGTTGATATTAATATCCCCCCTTTCCGTTCTGATTTTAGTTATTTATGTCTTCTCTCTTTTTTTTTTCTTTGTCAGTCTAGCTAGCTAAAGGTTGTTGGTTTTATTGATCTTTCATAGAACTCTTTTGGTTTTCTTTTTTTTTTTTTTTTTTTACCGGGAGGTTCCGGAGATTGAACCCGGGTCCCTCCATATGGGAGACGGACGCCCAACCAGTTGAGCCACATCCGACCCCATGGTTTCCTTGATTCTATTTTTTTTTTCTTTCAGTCTCTATTTCATTTATCTCCACTCTAATCTTTGCTATTTATTTCTGTTCAATTTGGGATTGATCTTTTTTTTCTAGTTCCTCCAAGTATGAAGTTAGGCCTCTGATTTGAGATCTTTCCTCTTTTTTAATGTAAGCATTTAGTATAAATTTCCCTCTGTGTCCTATAAGTTTTGGTATGTTGTATTTTCATTTTCATTTGTCTGATGATATTCTTGGTTTCCTTATGATTTCTTTTCTGACCTGTTGATTGTTTGAGTGTGTTATTTAATTTCCATGTATTTGTGAATTTTCTAGTTCTCCCTCTGTTATTGATTCTAGCTTCATTCTATTGTGGTAAAAAAAAAATGCTTTGTACAATTTCAATCTTTTAACATTTATTGAGACTTGTTTTGTGCCCCAAATGTGGTCTATCCTGGAAAATGATCCATATGCTCTTGAGAAGAATGTGTATTCTTCTGTTTTGGTATGTGGTATTCTTTATATGTTTATTAGGTCTGGTTTATTTGTAGTATTGTTCAAGTTCTCTGTTTCCTTATTGATCTTCCGTTTAGCTCTTCCAGCTATTGACGTCTCCAACTATTATTGTTCTAGTCATTGAAGTCTCCAACTATTATTATATAGGTGTTTATTTCTCCCTTCAGTTTTGTCAATGGTTACCTCATGTATTTGGGGGAACTCTAATTAGGTGCATAAATGTTTATGATTGTGTGGACTGGCCCTTTTATTTATATACAGCATCCTTCTGTGCCTATTGTAAGAATTTTTGACTTAAAGTCTGTTTTGTCTGGTGGTATAGCTACCCTAGCTCTCCTTTAATTATTTTTTGCATGGAGTAATTTTCCCCTTTCCTTTCACTTTCAACTTATTTGTGTCTTTGGGTCTAAGATGAGTTTCGGGTAAACAACATATAGTTAGTTCATGCTTTTTTAAAAAAATCCATTCTTCCAACCTATGTGTTTTGATTGAACAATTTCATTCAGTGTAGTTACTGATAAGGCAGGACTTTCTTCAGCCATTTTATCAATTATTTCTTATAGGTCATATATTTTTTGTCCCTTTTTTTCCTTTATTGCAACTTCTTTTGCATATAATTGAACTTTTGTGATGTAACCGATTGATTCCTTTCTCATTTCTGTTTCTGTATATTTTAAAAATACTTTCTTTGTGGTTACCCTGAGGTTTGCATTAAACAACATAAGTCTATAACCTACTAATTAAAAATGACACCAACTTAACTTCAACAGCATACATAGTCTCTGCTCCTATGCCCCTCTGCTCCCCTCTTTATGTTGTTTATGCCACACATTACCTCTTTATATTTTGTGTGTACATAACATAGGAATATGATTATTTCTAATTAATTGTATTCTAAATATTATAGGAAATAAAGGGTAGAGTTATATATTGAAGGTACCATACTATTGCATTTTACATTTACCCATGTAGTTACCTTTACTGGAGATCTTCATTTCTTCATACTGTTCTAAATTTATGTTCTTATGTTCTTTCCTTCAAACCTGAGGAACTCCTTGTAGCATTTCTAGTAGGACAGGTCTCTTGGTGATGAACTCTCTCAGTTTTTGTTTATCCGTAAATGTCTTAAACTTGTCCTCATTTTTGAAGGGCAGTTTTTCTGGATATGGAATTCTTGGTTGGCAGTTTTTCTTTCAGCACCTTAAATATGTCATACTACTTCCTTCTTGCCTCCATGGTTTCTGATAAGAAATCAGCACTTAGTCTTATTGAGGATCCTTGTATGTGATGACTCACTTTTCAGAAGTCTCTGTCTTTGGCATTTGGCATTTTGATTAGTATGTGTCTTGGATTAGGTCTATTAGAGTTTATCCTGTTCGGACTTTGCTGCACTTCTTGGACAAGTATATCAATAACTTTCAGTAGATTTGGGAAAATTTCAGCCATTAGTTCCTTGAATTTTCTTTCTACCCTTTTCCCTTCTCTCCTTCTGGGACTCCCATACTGTGTATGTTGATACACTTTGTGTTGTTACACAGATCTCTTATGCACTGCTCACTTTTTTTCATTCATTTTCTATCTCCTTTTCAGACTGGATGATTTTGATTTTCCTGTTTTCTACTTCACTGACTCTTCTATCTGTTCAAATCTGCTGGTTGAATGCCTCTAGTGTATTTTTAATCTCCATTATTGTATTTTTAACCACCCCTAAGTCCTGTTATGTTCCTTTCTAAACTTTCTAATTCTTCTTTTTGTTCACATCTGGTCTTCTTGATACCCTTTGGTTCTATACCCATATTTTCCTTATTTCGTTGAACTGATTTAGGAGATTTAACTGAATGTCTTTGATTAGTGGTTCCAATGTCTTTGTTTCCTCTGTTGTTTTAATTTGTTCCCTTGAATGGACCATCTCTTCCTATTTCTTTGTATGAATTGTGATCTTTTGTTGATAACTGGGCATTTGATTATTTTGGTATTTGTGCTAACTCTGGAAGTCAGTTTCTCTCTCTTGCCTAAGGTTTTAGTGTATATTGGCTGTGTGTTAAGGCTCTTCTTCATTCCTTGGTCCAGTTTATATTGAACCATTAGAGTGGCCCATGGTTAACTGTTCAGTTTTTCTCAGGTCTTTCTGCACCTGCTTCTTAACCTAGATGTGTGCAGTAGCAATCAGGATTACCCTAGTATGTGCAGATGTTTTTCTTCAGGGAGAGGATTTCCTTTCCTCTGTTCCTCCTCTGGAAGTCCTGGGCTGTTCTCTTTGGTTTTAAACAAATTTTCCTTCCTGGCATGTATCATTTACTCAACTCCTCTCTCAAGCTGTGGGCCATCCTTTTACTCCAGTTTTCAGCCCTGAGTCTGGGCTGCCATACAGTGACTCAGTTACCTTTTTCTGTGTGGCTTTTCTGCCTCTAGTAACTTCTGCATTAGGGGATCCCAACCCATGAAGCCAGATGGGGTCAATATTCAGACACCCATTTTTTTCTTTCAGGTACACCAGCAATTAGGTTCTTGGCTGGGAGTGTGCAAAGCTTGACAAAAGTTCTGCCACAGCTCACTCTGGTTTCTGGGCACCACTTCAAATGTGTGTGTACACCGACTACTAGGGTCCCACTGTGGGTGTATGTGGCCTTGGGTCCCCATGCCTGAATGTTCATGGGACTCTAAGCCACTACCTTTGGTCCTCTGTGAACAGCAACAAAGGCAGGAGGTGCCTGAGATGGAAAGCCAGAACTGTTTGTCTCTTATACCACAGATCCTAGCATCAGGGAGGGGTCAAGGCTTGCAAGTTCACCTCACTGTTCTCCTACCCTTTTAGGTGTTTTCCTCTGACTCAATTCAGCATTTTTAGTGTCATTCTTCAGTCTCTATCATCTTCCAGAGTTCAGAAAGCTGAATCTGCCCTTTTATTTGGCTATCTCTAAGGGGAAACATTCCCAGGGATGTCTTATGACACTGTCTTGATGACATCACTCATCATTATTTTTTATTTTAATTATTTTAATAGATTGTATAGTGATATCTCATTGTTTTAAATTGAATTTCCCTAACGGCCGCTGGTATTGAGCATTTTTCATGCTTATTTGCGATCCACATCTCCTCTTTGGTGAAATATCTGTTCATGTCTTTTGCCCATTTTATTTTATTTTGTCTTTTCATTTTTTTATTTTGAAAAAAGATACTTAGATTACATAAATGTTACAGAGAATATATAGGGAATTCCCTCATGCCCCGCTCCCCACACCTCCCACATTTTCCCACATTAGCAATATCCTCTATTAGTGTAGTACATTCGTTGCAATTGATAACACATTTTGGAGTATTGCCACTAAACATGGGTTATAGTGTAGTCCACACACTTTCCCACTCAATTCTGTAGATTATGGCAAGATAAATAATGGCCTGTATCTGTCATTTTAATGTCATTCAGGACGATTCCCAAGTCCCCAAAATACTCCCATATTACACCTGTTTTTCCCTCTCCCTTCCCTCAGAAATGCCAGTGGCCACTGCCTCCATATCAATGATATTTCTTCCATTGCTAGAATAACAATAAGTCTATAGTAGAATACAAGTAAGTCTACTTTAGTCCATACTTCATTCCCTAATCCTGAGGATTCTGGGATGGTGATGCCTACTCTACCTTTAATTGGGGTGGGTGGGTGGGGGGCTTTGATCCCATACAGCCAATGGATGGGACTCTCTTGCTTGGAGTTGTAGACACTCTCAGTTCCTTGGTATGTTGTTTATTCATAATCTCCTCCTTGTTAGTTGTCCTGGTTGAGTCCAGTGAACGGGAGGGTAGGTGTTGCAACTCCGTTGATATTCAGGGTCCAGCTGGCATATGGACAGCCCAAGATTTAAGTCTCTTGGACGTACACCTACCAACTTTAGAACTAATTATAAGTTCAAATAGAAGGAGAGAAGAGCCATGTGTAGAGAAACAACAATTAAATCCAACTCTGTCACGCTGGGGAGCATAAATTCCAAAGTAGGGCCCACTGGCAAGGGACCAAATTCCTGAGCTTCTGCCCTGACTATAGTGTCTGGATGTCTTCAGAACCCTCAGGAGCCCTGCTATTTTGGGTAGTATCTACTTTGGCTGTCAATGAGATCCTGCTGAGATGTGCATAAGCCTTACCTCTGGAATGACCTCCCAACTCACTTTGAAGTCTCTTAGCCATATAAACTCATTTGTTTTTACCTTTTCCCCTTTTGATAAAGGCCTTTTTAATTTTTTTCCAGTTGCATTGCTTGTTGGTACTTGATAGCAATTCCTCGGTGCCAGGGAGGCTCATCTCCAGGAGTCATGCCCCACACTGGAGGGAAGTTATTGCATTTATATACTGGGTTTGGCTTAGAGAGAGGCCACATTTGAGCAACAAGGAGGCTCCCAGTAGGTAACTCAGGCACACTGGAACACTAGGCTAAGTTTCAATTTCAAGAGCAAAGGCTCATAAGCATATTTATCAATATCAAGAGCCCATCAATGGACTATCCTTCTTCATTAGTCATTGCCCCTGTACATTTTGCCCATTCTAAAATTGCTTATTTAATAATTCTTTTTTTATTATTGAGTTTTCAGAATTCTTGATAGATCCTAGATATAAGGCCTTTGTCAGTCATGTGGATGCCAAATAGTTTTCTCCCAGTGAGCATTTTGTCTTTTTATCCTCTTACAAGGGATTTCACAGCTCAGAAGTTTTAATTTTGATGAAGTCTTATTATTAATTTTTCCTTTTATGGATCATGCTTTGATGTCATGTTTAAGAACTTGTTGACTAGTCTTAGATCTGGAATGGTCTACTATGTTTTCTTCTAAACTTTTTATAGTTTTACATTTTACATTTAACTCCCTGATCTATTTTGAACTAATTTTTATATAAGGTATGAGGTTTAGACCATTTCATTTTTTCGTCTCTGGATGTCCAATTGTTACTGCACCATTTATTGAAAAGACTATCCTTCTTCTATTGAATCGCTTTTGCACCTTTGTAGAAAATCAATTGGGTGTACTTGTGTTGGGCTATTTCTAGATTTTCTATTTTATTCCATTGATTGATGTGGTATTCCTCTGCCAATACTATACTGTCTTGATCACTTTAGCTGTATAGTAATTAACAACAGATAGAGTGATTCCTCTCACTTTATTCATCATTTTCAAAATTGTGTTTTGATAATCTAGTTCCTTTCCCTTGCCACATAAATTTAGACTAAGTTTGCTTATATCTACAAAATAATCTTACTGGGGTTTTTATCAGAATTGCATTAAGCTTATAGATCAATTTGGGAAGAATTAATATCTTTACTATATTGAGACTTCCAATCCATGACACAGTATATCTCTTCATTTGTTTAGATCTTTGACTTCTTTCATTGTTTTGTAATTTTTGGCATACAGTATGTGTTTGCTCTATTCATACCTAGATATTTTATTTTTCTGTAGAGATTGTAAATGGTATTGTGCATTCTAATTTTGGTTTCTAACCCTAGTTTATTTTTGTGATAATACACATTATTATAGCCTCCTAAATCTTTTCCTCAGAAAGACTTTGGCATAAATCCACTAAAAAACAATTGCTATTATTATGTCTGTGGGAATATGGGATTTACATTGACAATGTGAGGGCTACTCTCATGACCTTTTTTTTTTTTTTTTTTTTTTTTTTTTTTAAATTTTATTTATTTATTCATTTATCCCCCCCTTGCTGCTTGTGCTCACCAGGTCAGCCAACCACGCCGTGCGGGCGGGCTTGCCCTCACCAGGAGGCCCCGGGAACCGAACCCGGGGCCTCCCATATGGTAAACGGGAGCCCTACTGATTGAGCCACAGCCGCTTCCCTCTCATGACCTTTAATTAAACAGGACTCTATTTCAAATGTAAAACAAAACAAAACAAAACAAAAAATACCTGGCCCAAATTGGCTTATGACAAGATGGAATTTAGTGATTTACATAAGCTGAAAAGTCTAGATTTGGGCTAGCTTCAGGGACCGTTGGATTCTGTACCCAAATGATGTCAAGATGCCTCTGTTTCTTTCCATCATGTGGCACTAATAACCACTGTGCTGACTTGATCTTTTAGCTTCATGTGGAGGCAAGATGGCAGTGGCAGTTGTACATTCTGGTCCAATTGGAAATAGTGGGAGCTCTTTCTTAGAAGTTCCAGGAAAAAAAATCTCATTTTATCACATTGACATTGGTTGGGTCACATGCCCAAATCTGAACCAGTCATTGTGGCTAGAGAATATGTTACATGGATAAGCTTAGCTTTTGCAGCATCCCATAGGTTTTGATATGTTGTGTTGTCATTTTCATTTGTTTCAAGATAGTTAGATTTCCTTTGAGATTTTCTCCTTGACCCACTGTTTTTCTAAGAGCATGCTGTTTAACTTCCATATCTTTGTGCCTAATCTGGTTCTCTGGCCCTTACTGATTTCCAGTTTCATTCCATTGTGGTCAGAGAAATTTCTTTGTATAATTTCAATCTTTCTGAAGTCAGTGAGCATTTTTCTGTGGTTAGCATGTGGTCTATCTTGGAGAATGTTCCATGTGCACTTGAGAAGAATGTGTATCCTGCTGTATTTGGAGTAGTGTTCTGTATATGTCTATTAGGTCCAGATCTTCTAATGTATTATTCAAAGTCTTTGTTGCTTTATTGATTCTCTGTCAAGATGTTCTGTCTAATGATGATAATGGTGTATTAAAGTCCCCCACTATAATTGTAGAGGCATCTATTTCTCCACTTAGTTTTCCCAGTGTTTGCCTCATGTATTTTGAGGCACCTCAGTTAGGTGCATAAATGTTTATGATTGTTTTTTCTTCTTGAAAGATTACCCCTTTTACTAATATATAGTGTCCGTCTTTTGTCTCTTACAATGGTTTTGCATTTAAAGTCTATTTTGTCTGATATTAGAATAGCTACTCCCACCCTTTTTTATTTTATTTTATTTTTTTTGGTTATTGTTTGCTTGTAAGATTGTTTTCCAGCCATTCATGTTCAACCTCCTTGAGTCCCTGGGTCTAAGGTGGGTTTCTTGTAGACAACATATAGATGGGTCATATTTCCTTATCTATTCTGCTAATCTGTGTCTCTTGACTGGAGAGTTTAATCCATTAACATTCAGTGTTATTACTCTCAAGGAATTACTTACATTAGCCATATTTTCTTTGGGTTTATGTATGTCATATGTTGTTTTTATTTCTCTTTTTGTCTTTTTAGTTGTTCTTACACTCTCCTCCAACTTTCTCTCTCTCCTGTTTTTTTTTTTTTTTTCTTTCAATCTGCAGAACTCCCTTTAGTATTTCTTGAAGGGCAGTTTTCTTATTGGCATACTCTCTTAATTTCTGTTTATCTGTGAATATATTAAACTCTCCATCATTTTTGAAGGTCAGCTTTGCTGGATAGAGAATTCTTGGCTGGAAGCTTTTTTTTTAGTACCTTAACTATGTCTTACCATTGCCTTCTTGCCTCCATGGTTTCAGATGGGAAATCAGCACTTAATCTTATTGAACTTCCTTTGTATGTGATGGTTCTCTTTTCTCTTGTTGCTTTCACTATTTTCTCTTTGTCTTGAGCATTGGACAGTTTGACAAGTATGTGTCTTGGAGAAGACTTGTTGGGATTTATACTGTTTGGTGTGCACTGTGCTTCCTGGACATGTAGATCCATCTCCCTCAATAAGATTGGGTAGTTTTCAGCCATTGTTTCCTCCAACAGTCCTTCTGTCCCTTTTCCCTTTCTTCTCCCTCTGGGATGCCTATAATGTATATGTTTGTGCGTTTTGTGTTGTCGTTCAAATTCCTATGTCCCTGTTGGATTTTTTCTATCTTTTTATCAATCTGTTCTACTATCTGTTTAATTTCAGATATACTGTCTTCCACATTGCTAATTCTTTCCTCTGCCTGTTCAAATATGCTGTTATATTCTTCTGTTGTCTTTTTGATTTCTTGGATTGTGCCATTCATTACCATCATATCTGTTATCTTTTTATGTATGTTTACAATTTCTTCAGTATGTTCTCCCAGTGTCTTCTTAATATCCTTGATCTCTTCTTTCACTTCATTAAGTTGGTCCATGATAATTGTTTGGACGGCTTTGATTAGTTGTTCAATGTTCTGCATCTCTTCCTGGTTTTTAGTTTGTTCATTGAACGGGGCCATGTCTTCTTGTTTCTTAGTATGGTTTGTAATTTTTTTGTTGTTATCTGATCATCTTTTTATCTTGATGGGTTTATTCAGTTGATTAGCTTCTCTCTCTACTCTATGGTTTTATTTAGTTGCTGTTTTTGTGCGGGTGTGTTAAGTTTTCTCTTTGACACTGTTCTTCTTGTTCTATGTCCTTGCTGTTGTCTGTTTCCTTGAACAAAAAAGATTAGGGCCAGAGAAAGCAAAAGAGGTAAGAAAAGAAAAAGGATAATAGTAATAATAATAGTAAAAGTTGGAAGACCTTGGAAAGTGAATATTTAACTCATGTAAGCAGTATAGAGTATAAGAATAAAAAAGTGAAGTACCAACAATGAAATGGGAAACCAAATAGAGAAAAATATATAGAATGAATAAAAAGGCCAGAATAATGAGGAGAGAGGGAAAGAGAAAAGAAAAGACAAAGAGAAAAAAAAGTTAATAAAAGAAAGAAAACAGGATAGACAAGATAGAAATAAAAACCAGAAAAATAGAAGACTAAACAAAGAGAGGTGGAATGTAAGAACAACAAAAGAAAGTGGAAGATAGAAAGATGAAGGAAGGAAAAGAGATTGCATTGGTAGACAAAATCAGAAAACACAGAAAAGGGGAAATCAAGGAAGAGGAAACACAGCAAACAAGAAACAAAGCAGCAGCACCTTAATAAGAAAAAAAGAAAAAAGGGTGGGGGGGGGGCGGGGAGAAGAAAGAGAAAGAAAAACAAAACCACACAAAAAAAAACAAATACACAAGCAAGCAGTCAAACACAAACTAAGGAAAAACAGCCTTCCCTCTTAGGCCCCTGAGGAGCTTCTCAAGCTGCTGGTGTTCATCAATCAATTACCTGCAGCCTGCCCTCTGCAGGTTTTGAAGCGGGTTTTAGCAAGTAAACAAAGTTAAATTTTTAAAAAAGTAACCTTTTTTAAGAAAAAATAAGAGACCCAAGAGAAGCTAATACAAAAGTAATGTCTATGCTCTCCCTGTCCTAAAGTATCAGCGGGATGTTTGGTATCCTGGTGGATCACTACTCTAAGAGGAGCCAGGAATTGAACTAGGGACCTCATATATTCAAGGTGGAATCTCCTCCCCTGAGCTAACCTTTCTCATTGGGTCTGTTAGCTCTTCAGAAAGCTATCCAGTCACTTTCCCTCAGCCAGGTTTGACTCTGCAGTTGGGTAGATTCCTGCTGATTAGGAGTCTGTCTCTGCCCTCTTTCTATTCTTATTTCTTGCTCTCCCAGGGTGGCAGGATGCAATAGCCTGTGTGAGTGGATAACCCCCTCACCTCTCCTGGTCAGGTTGTGTTCCCTTCTGAAATTCAGTGGAACCCTGGTGACTGAACTCACCACAGAAAAATGTCTCTCAACCCTCTTCCAGATCACCCCCTCCTCCCAGTGGGCCCTAAATAGGCTCTTGGAAACTTATTAAGCACTTCCTACTGCCTGCTTCTTTTAGGGGAGTTGAAATTTTGATAGTTTTCAGTACAGGACTAGTCAATTGCCTGACTCCGTCTCCTCCCAGGCCAAGTTTCTCTATCCTAGGGCGGTTAGGTAAATCAGGCTTCCTCAGCAGATTTGCTTCTCCCCTCTTCCTGGTGCTACCTCCAGCCAGCCGGTATGCATCCCAAAGCTCAAATGGGGTCCAGGCAATCAAACCCACAGAAAGGAAACCCCTCTCCACCCCTTACCAGATCCCTCCTACTCTCAGAGAATGTTCTCTTCTGCTGGCTGGCTGGCAGGAGTCGGAGCTCACAGTAGCTTCCTGCCCTGAGGGTAGGGCTTAGCCACCTGCAGTTTCCAGCCACAGAGTGAGAAACTCACAGTTTTACCTTGAGCAACCTATACCCCTGTCCAGCTCCCTCCAGATTGATGCCCCAAAACATCAACATGTTTGTTCCCAAAACAGCCAACTCGGACAGGATCTTACCCTGACTCAGCCGTCCCTTGTGAGGGAGATGGTGAGCACCCTTTTAAATTGATGCCATTTTGCAGCTTCTCTCCTGCATGGATAGGCTTAGGTTTGAGTCATGAGCTCTTCTCTTGGAGTCAAAATTGAAGTTGGTCTCACCCAAAACACATAGAGATTAGATTATTCTCCAGAGGGAACCTGGGATATAGTTAATTCAAAGAGAAGGAATGGATGCTGGGATACAAAAACAATAGACCCACCATCATCAAACATTGCAAAGAGTTTTATATTATTTTATTACTCTAATAAACATTAAGAACTAATATGTTTCTCCCTTGCCACAGTTGTGACCCTTCTGTGATCCAAAACCTCCCCAAAAAACATATGCTCCCCAATGTAACAGAGTTAGACTCATTTATAATTTCCCTACATGTGGCTCTTCTGCTCCTTTTATTCACACTTATAATTAGCACTATACTTGTTAAATATATGTCCCAGAGACTTAAATCTTCAGTCTGTTCATATGCCGGTTGAGCTGTGAATCTCAGCAGAATTGCAACACCTACTCTCCAGTTCAATGGACTTGCCCAGGACAACTAACAGAAGGATGATGATGGACAATGCCCATTCCAAAAAACAGAGAGGATCTACAACTGCAAGCAAGACAGTTTCATCTATCTGGCCCATGGTATCTAAGCCTCCTCTCAATCAGAAACAGAGTGGGCATCACCATCCCCAAATCGTCAAGACTGAGGGATGAACAAACATAAGGGGAGAATGCAACTATAATTTTTATATAATAAAAGGAGACTTTTTATTATTCTGGCAATGGAAGAACTTATATCATTGATATAAACGCAGTGGCCACTAGAGGTTCTGAGGGGAGGGAGAGGGAAGAATAGGTGTAACATGGGGGCATTTTGGGACATTGGAATTGTCCTGCATGACATTGCAATGACAGATACAGGCCATTATACATTTTGTCAAAACCTATAAAATGTAAACTATAATGTAAATGATAGTCCATGGTTAGTAACAAGGCTTCAATATGTGTTCATGAATTGTAACAAATGTGTCACACTAATGAAATATATTGTTAGTGTGGGAGAGTGTGGGAAGGGAAGGAGGTGGGGTATATGGGACTCTCCTATATTTTTTATGTAACATTTATGTAATTTAAAGCTTCTTTTTTTTTTTAAGATTTATTTTATTTTTTTATTTCTCCCTACCCTTTCATTGTTTGCATTTGCTGTGTCTGTTTCTTGCGTGCTGGTCTTCTCTTTTTTTTAGGAGGCACCGGGAACTGAACCTGGGACCTCCCATGTGAGAGGGAGGCACCCAACAACCAGAGCCACCCCCACTCCCTGCTTAGTTGTGTCTCTCATTATGTTTTCCTCGGTGTGTCTCTTGTTGCATCATCTTGTTGCATCAGCTTGCCACGCCAGCCTGTTGTGTCAGCTTGCTGTCTTGCTCATCTTCTTTAGGAGTCACTGGGAACCAAACCCTGACCTCCCATGTGGTAGGCGGGAGCTCAATTGCTTGAGCCACATCTGCTTCCCTCTAAAGCTTCTTTAAAAATAAAAAGTAAAATGTTAAAAAAAAGAACTAATATGCTTTTCTTTTTTTTTTTTTTCACAGAGATATAAGTTGATAACACCTGTAATTCTATATAATGTGCCGGTGTTAGTGTCGGGGCTAGTTAGCGCAAGTATTGCTATCTGCTCTAACAACCAACCCCCAATTCTCAGAAGTTAAACATAATAAACATTTATTTCTTGCTCACACAGAGCCAGAAATGGGTTGGGTGGTTCTTTTCAGCACCTTTTACCAAGGAGTTACTCTGGGATCTGGGCACCATCCATCCCAAGGCTCTGCCATCTGGATCACATGGCCTCCAAAGTGGCTGTGGAAGAGGAAGAGAGAGAAGGAAAATGCACACAGGATTTTATTTTTTAGGACTAGTTCTGGAGGTGGTATACATTCCTTCTGCCCACATCTTATTGGCCAGAATTCAGTCACATGGTCCCAACCTAACTGCAGGGGAGACTGGGAAAATGGTCTTCCTGTTTGTTGGGGAAGAGGTCATAGATTGGGTGATCATCTGGCTAGTTTCTGTCGTTAAAGGAGAAATTGGGAGCACACCTTGTCTGTTTGGATGATGCCCGACTCACATACTTAGATGCCTGTAGCAGTCAAGCCCTAGGCTAAGGGGGTCACCAACACTGCAGCCACTGCAGGCCATGTCCATCCCCAAGAAAGCTACTGGCCCTTAGACAGCCTTTATCTGGACTGTAGCCATTTGGCAATTTGATGTAATTATGAATTCCAAAGATATAATTGGATCATGCTTGTAAACTGATCTGTTAAACTGGGCATGATTAAGTTATGATTAGGGCGTTGACTGGGCCACGACAGTAGGGCATTGAGCCCTACCCCTTGGTGGGTGGGGGAATCGAATATAAAAGGAAAGGCAAAGGACAGAGGGAGCAATTTTTGAGAAGCAGTTTTGATGTTGGAGAGGAGGCCCCAGGAGAAGAGAAGTGAGCCGTTCACCTGATAGTTTATAGCTGACCTTGTGGAGGAACCAGAGGAGCTAAGCCTGGAGAGAAACGCAGCCCTGAGAAGAGAGGAACCCAAGAAGCCTGAACCCCGGCAAACGTCGTCAGCTGTCTTGCTCCAACACGTGGCAATGGACTTTGGTGAGAGAAGAAACTTAACGCTTTATGGCCTGGTATCTGTGGACTTCTACCCTAAATAAATACCCTTTGTAAAGACCAACCCATTTTTGTATTTCACATTAGCACCCCTTTGGCTGACTAATACATGGACCAAATAAGGAGTTGAGGCAGATGCTAACTGGTGCCACTTTTCTATTTCTCCTTCTTCTCCTTCTCCTCCTCCTTCTTATTCTTTTTTTTTTTTTTTTTTGGCCTTTGCACACTAATAAAGAGCCTTAAAACTTAAAGAATCTGCTCCTAAGAGCATATAATGCAATTAGCCCACAAGGGTCAGAAGGTTTGGGGAGGACTGAGCCTTCTCTCATTTGATCCTCCAGCTCGGTTTGCAAACTGTTAACACATGAGACATATCCCGTCAACAAATATGCCTTATTTAGCTTACACAGTGCTGTTTTGTAAAAACCAACTTTATTTATATATAATTTACATATAATTAAGTGAAAAGATTTAAGTGTGTGGTTCAATGAGTTTTTGAAAATATATACACCCATATAACCATCACTCTAATCAACATAGAGAACATTTCCATCATCCCAGAAAGTTCTCTCATGCCATTTTCCAGTCAACGTCCCCTTCCTTAGAGACAAGGACTGCTCTGATATCTATGACCACACCTTAGTTTTGTCTCTCCTAGAACTTCCTGTAAAGGGACCAGAGAGCACTCTCTTCTGTCTGACTTCTTTCATTCAACATAATCTCTATTATTCATGTTGCTGCATGTCAGTAGTTAGTTTTTTTCTGAGTATTATTCAAATGTATCAATGGACTAGAGTTTATCTGTTCACCTGATGGTAGATATTGGATTGCCTCCAGTTTTTTGGCTATTATGAATAAAGCTGATATAAAAATCCTTGTGTAAGTCTTTTTATGGACATACATTTTCATTTCTTGTGGTTAAATACCTAGGAGTAGAATTGCTGGGTCATAGAGAAGGTATATGTTCAATTTTATAATGAACTGTCAAGCTGTTTCTGAAAGTGGTTATAACATTTTATGTTCTCACCAGGAATGTATGACACCTCCAATGTTTGGTATTGTCAGTCTTTTTAATTTTAGCCTTTTTGGTGGGTATGTAGTGATATTTCATTGTTCTGTTCATTTGAATTTCATTGATGACTAATCTTGTTAAGCAGCTGTTCATGTGTTTAGGGACCATTCAGGCATCTTCTTTCATGGAATGTCTGTTCAAATCTTTTGCTCATTTAAAAAATATTGGATTGTTTGTATTTTTATTGTTAAGCCTATGATTTTTCCAGATTTAATTTTATTATTGAGATATAATTCATGAAACATAAAATTCACCATTTTAAACTGTACAAGTCAGTGGTTTCAATATATTCACAGAGTTGTCCAACCATGACCGCAATCAATTTTAGAACATTTCAACCTCTTCTTTCCCCCCCAAACCCATTAGCTAACACTTTTATATTCCCCCCATTATAGTTACCAGGCCATAAAGCATAAGTTATTTCCCTCACCAAAGTCTATTGCCACGTGTTGGAGCAAGATGACTGCCAATGTCAGCCAATGACAGCAAGATGGCTGTCACAATTGTGTTACTCTCACCACCATCAAACCAAAACTTTTTCATCACCCCAAACAGAAACTGTACCCATTATGCATTAAATCTCCCTTCCCCCTCCAACCTCCTCTGGTAATCTGTACTCTACTTTTTTTCTCTATGCATTTGCATATTCTAGTTATTTCACATAAATGAAATCATACAATATCTTTCCTTTTGTGTCTGACTTATTATACTCAATATGATGTCTTTGAGGTTCATTTATGTGATAGCATGTTTCAGAACTTCATTCCTTTTTATTGATGAATAATATTCCATTGTATGGACATATCACATTTTGTTTATTCATTCATCTGTTGATGAATATTTGAGTTGCATCTGCCTTTTGGCTATTGTGAATAATGCTGCTATGAACATTGATATACAAGTGTCTTTTTGATTCCCTGCTTGCAATTCTTTTGGTTATAAACCTAGAGATGGGGTTGCCAGATCATATGGTAGTGCTATATTTAACATTTTGAAGAACTGCCAACCTGTTTTCCATGGTGGCTGCACCATTTTATGTTCCCATCAATGATGAGGTAGAGTACCTATTTCTCTGCATCTTCTCCAGCACTTGTTATTTTCTGCATTTTGCATAATAGCCATTCTATTGGGTATCAGGTGCATTTCCTTAATGGCTAATGATGTTGAACAGCTATTCATATGTTTATTGGCCATTTGTATAACTTTTTAGAGTTTTAGTCCTTATGTTAGATCTATTATACAATTCATTAATTTTGTGTTTTGTGTGAGTTAAGAATTGCATTCATTTTTTTTTTATCCAAATAGATGTCCATCTGACCCAGCACCATTTTTTGGAAAGATTACCCTTTTCTGTGGTATACAGAATCTACAATGGTCCCGAGGGTAAGAAGAATAACCACCCCTCAAAGATGACCACATCTTGATCTTTGGAACTTGTGAATACATTATATTCATGGCAAAGGAGAATTAAGGTAGCAGTTGGAATTAAAGTTGCTCATCAGCTGACAGTAAAATAGGGACATTATCATGGTTTATACTGGTAAGCCCAATGTACTCCCAAGGATCTTTAAATGTAGAAGAAGAGGAGGTTGGACTGATGCGATGTGGTAAGAATTAAGTTGTTATCTTTGAAAATGGAAGGAGGGGACCATGAGCCAAGAATATAGGCAGCCTCTAGATGATAGGAAGGACAAAAAAATTGATTCTCCAAAAAAGAACACAGCTCTGTCCATACCTTGATTTTAGATCCATTTAGACTTCTGAATTACATAACTGTAAGATAATAGATTTGTGTTTTAAGCCACCAAATTTAAGGTAATTTGTTACAGTAGCCATAGAAAACTAGTGTGTTCCCTAAGATTTCTAACCTCTGGGATACATGCTTTATATAATTCCCTTGCATTGAGTTGAGTAGGACTTATGACTGTGATGGGTCATCACCCCTGTGATTATGGAATGTTATATGGCAGAAAAGGATTTTGTGGATGTAATTTAAGGTCTCTAATGAGTAGACTTTCAGTTAATCATAAAGATAATCGTCAGTGGGCCTGACCTTAAAAGAGGTCAAAGAGATCTAAATTGAGAGAGATTCTCTTGTTAGTTTGAAAGAGCAAACTGCCATGATGTGGAGAAGGCCATGTGGCAGGGAATGATGGGCACTGAGAATCTCAATCCTATAATAACCACAAGGAAATGAATTCTGCCAACAACCTGAATGAGTTTAGAAGAGGACCCCAAGTTCATAATGAGAATGGCAGTGGAGCTGATACCTTCATTTCAGCCTTTTGAGACCATGAGAAGAGAACCCAGATATACTGTACCCAGGCTTCTGACCTACAGAAACTGGGAAATAATAAATCAATGTTGGTTTAAGATGCTAAATTTGTGATCATTTGTTATGCAGCAGTAGAAAAATAATACATTTTCCCACTGGATTGCTGTGGCATCTGTGGTGGTTTGAAGCTGTATGCACCCCCAAAAAACATGTTCTTAAATTTGATCCATTCTTGTGGGTGTGAACCCATTGTAAGTAGGACCTTTTGATGAGGTTACTTCAGTTAAGAAGGTGTAGCCCATCTGTATTAGTCAGCCAAAAGGGTTCTGATGCAAAATACCAGAAATATGTTTGCTTTTATAAAGGGTATTTATTTGGGGCAGAAGCTTACAGTTACCACAGCATAAAGCATAAGTTACTTCCCTCGCCAAAGTCTATTGCAATGTGTTGGAGCAAAATGGCTGCCGATGTCTGTGAGGGCTCAGTCTTCCTGGGTTCCTCTCTTCCTGGGGCTTGCTTCTCTCTGGGCTCAGCTACTCTGCTATCTCCACAAGGCCAGCTGTAGACTATGAGATAAACAGCTTGCTTCTCTTCCTGGGGCCTTTTCTCTTTCCTGACAACCAAGCTCCTCTGTGTGCTTACTTCCCAGGGCTCCAGCTCAAGACTCCAACATCAAAACTCCAACTCTGCCTCTCTCTAAGCCAAACTCAGCATGTGGCTGCATTACCTTCCCCCCAGCAATGGACATGACTTCCGGGGATGAGCCTCCTTGGCACCAAGGGATCACTACCAAGCACTGGCTGGTGATAAAACTGGAAAAAGACCTTGAATAAAAGGGGGAAAAGATAAAGACAAATGAGTTTATATGACTAAGAGACTTCAAAGTGAGTCAGGAGGTCATCAGAGAGGTAACGCTTACGCACATGCCAGCAAGATCTCATAGATGGCCAAAGTGGACACTACCCCAAACAGTGGGGCTCCTGAGGGCTCTGGAGACATCCAGGTCCTGTGGTCATGGTGGATAGCTCCAGAGTTTGGTGCCTTGCCAGTGGGCCCTACTTTGTAGATGGTGCTCCCAAGTGTGACAGAGTTGGACTCAGATGTGACTCCTCTACACATGCCTCTTCTGTCCTTTTTGCTTGAACCTATAGTGGGTGCTGGAGTTGGTAGGTGTATGTCCAGGAGACTTGAATGTCTGGGCTGTCCATGTGCTGGCTGGGCCCTGAACCTCAGTGGAGTTGCAACACTTACTCTCCAGTTCATTGGACTCGCCCAGGACAGCTGACAGTGAGGTGAGGTTGGACAACCACCACACCAAGAAACCGAGAGAGTCTACAACTGCAAGCAAGAGAGTCCCATCCATCAGCAAGATGGGATTGAAGGCCCCTCTCAATTAGAGGTGGAGTGGGCATCACCATCCCAGAATCCTCAGGACTGGTGAATAAAATACGGACTAGAGTAGACTTATTGGTATTCTACTTTAGACTTATTGTGATTCTAGCAATAGAAGAACTTATATCATTGATTGGAGTCAGTGGCCACTGGAGGTGCTGAAGTCAGGGAGAGGGAAAAAGAGGTGTAATATGGGGGCATTTTCAGGACTTTGAATTGACCTGGGTGACATTGCGGTGACAGATACAGGCCATTATATATCCTGCCATAGCCTACAGAATTGAGTGGGAGAGTGTGTAAACTACAATGGAAACTATAGTCCATGCTTAGTGGCAATGCTCCAAAATGTGTTCATCAATTGCAAAGAATGTACCACACTAATGAAAGAAGTTGTTAATGTGGGGAAAAGTGGGAGGTCTGGGGAGTGGGACATATGAGAATCCCTTGTTTTTTATGTAACAATTTATGTAATCTAAGTATTTTTAAAATAAATAAAAAATATATTGAAAAAAAAACAAAAAACAAAAACTCCACCTCTGTCCTTTGCCATGTCTTTTATCTGTGAGTCCCCACCCAGCAAAGGCAGGAACTCAAAACCTTACGGCCGTGGCCCAATCAAAGTCCTAATCATAATTTAATCATCATAATTTAAACTGGTATAGACCAGTTTACAAACATAATCCAATATCTATTTTTGGAGTTCATAAATAATGGCAAACTGCTATACCATCTCAGTCAGGATATATATTAATCTTATTACTGGAGTAAGCACAGTGAAATTCGGACAAACAAGGAGAGAAAGCCACAGGGAGCAAGAGGCCAGACATCAACAGAACCCAGAAAAGAAGGGAGAGACCAGGAGATACCAACACATGCTTTGCAATGTGACAAGCTAAGGACCAAGGATCACCAGCAGCCAGTCCCAGAATGCACAGTTTTTGGGGAGAAAGAATTGCCTTGATGATGCCTTGACTTGGACTTTCTTTTAGCCTCTGAACTGTAAGCTAATAAATTCCCATTGTTTAAACTGACCCATTGCATGGTATTCACTTGAGCAGCCTAGGAAACTAAAATAGCATCTTTGTTGAAAATTCATACAGCAAATACGTGTGGGTATATTTCAGAACTCTATTCTGTGCCATCGGTCTCTGTGTCTAACTTTTCATCAGTACCACTATAATTTAGATTACCATGGCTTTATAGTAAGCCTTAAAAATTACATACTAAGAGTCCTCCAAATCTGTTATAGGCTTGTGCATTTTCATACAAATTTTAGAATCAGATTTTAATTTCTACCAAGAAAAAAGCTTGCTGGAATTTTGATGGTATGTTGAATCTGAATATCAGTTTGGGAAAATTTGTCATCTTAACAAATGAGTCTTCCAATCCATTAACATGGCATATATTTCCGCTAATTTAGATCTTCTTTAATTTCTTTCAGCAATTTTCAAATCTTGCACCCCTTTTTAAAATGTGTTTCCAAGTATTTTTGATGCTATTGTAAATTAACTTTTTGTGTGCTATATTAGTCAGCCAAAGGGGTGCTGATGCAAAATACCAGAAATTGGTTGGCTTTTATAAAGGGTATTTATTTGGGGTAGAAGTCCACAGTTACCAGGCTATGGCACAAGTTACTTCCCTCACCAAAGTCTATTGCCACGTGTTGGAGCGAGATAGCTGCCCACGTCTGTGAGGGTTCAGGCTTCTTGTGTTCCTCTCTTCCTGAGGCTCTGTTTCTCTCTCGGCTCAGCTCCTCTGGCTCCTCCATAAGGTCAGCTGTAGACTATGAGGCTCCCTAGGCTTTGCCTCTCTCCATAAGGCCAGCTGTAGACTATCAGGTGAATGGCTCATCTCCATCCCGGGGCCTTCTCTCCTTCCTTACAACCAAGCTCCTCCGTCTGCTCACCTCCCTGGGCTCCAGCATCAAAACCCCAACATCAAAATTCTAACTCAAAAACTACTCCAACTCTGTCCTTTGCAATGTCTTTTTTCTTTGAGACCCCACCCACCAAGGGGTAGGGCTCAACGCCCTACTGACATGGCCCAGTCAATGCCCTAATCATAACTTAATCATGCCCAGATTAGCAGACCAGTTTACAAGCATAATCCAATATTTATTTTTGGAATTCATAACTACATCAAACTGCCAAACTGCTGCATGTGCCAATTGTTCATTTCTACAATGTAGAAAAGCAATTGACTTTTGTTTTTGGATCTTGTCTCTTGTGACTTTGCTAAATTAATTCCAAGAGTTTTTTGTAGATTACTGAAGATTTTCTACATAGACAATCATGTTTTCTGTTAATGAAGGCAGTTTTACAACTTCCTTCCAATCTTTTTCCCTTTTTGCCTTTTATTCATGTTTTCATGCTTTATTGCTCTATATTGGGACTATAGTATAATGGTGAATAGAAGTTCTGAAAATGGATAAATATTCAGGATATCACTACTGTAGTATGATATTAATTGTAGTTTTTCCATAAATGTCCCTTATCAGATTAAGGAAGTTCATTTATATTCCTAATTAGCTGAGGCTTTTTGTCATTAATTGGTGTTGAATTTTATTTCTTTTCCTGCATCTAGTAAGATGACCATATGATTTTTCTCATTTATTTAATGAATTTTGTGAATTACAGATTGATTTTTGAACGTTGAGCTAATCTAATGTTTTTTAGAGCCCACTTGGTCATGATTTGTTATCTTTTTACACATTGCAGGGTTTGATTTATTAATATTTGGTTGAGGGTTTTTGCATATATTTTCATGAGGGATATTAATTTGCAAATTTTTTGTTCTTATAATGTATTTTTCAGATTTTGGTATCTGGGTTCTGATGGCTTCATAAAATGAGTTTGGAAGTATTCCTTTCTCCTCTCTTTTCTTTAAGCATGTGTAAGATTAGTCTTTTTGTCTTCCTTAAATATGTATGTATTTTAACAAGTCAATTTTATTGCAATATATTAATAAAGCATAAATCCATCCAAAGTGTACAACCAATGGTATATGTATACATCACTTTCTTTAAATATTTGATAAAACTCACCAGTGAAACCATCTGGACCTGGGATTTTCTATGTGGGAAGTTTTTGGTTATGGATTCAATTTTTAAAATAGCTTTAGGTTGTGGTAGGAGCTCTCTAAAGATTGATGCCATCCATTTCTTCCTTCTCTATTTGTGTATGCCTCTCCATCCATCTCCATCCCTTAAATCTGGGTGGCTTCATTACTTGCTTTGACACACATAATATAGGAAAGTGATGCTGTGTCAATTCTTGGCCTATTTCTTAAGAGTCCTGGCAGCTTCTGCTTTTCCTCTTAAAGCCAGCTGCTATTTAAAAAGTCTGACTACACTGAAGTCACCATACTATGAGGAAGCTTATGTGAAGGAGCATTGAGGCACCAGACAGGAGAGCAATGACTTCTTGGACGTTCTACCTTGGCCCAGCTTCCAGTTGAAGACTGTGGCATTTGTCTTGGTAGCTGGGAACCTAAGGTATTCTTGTACCTGCAAATTTGCTGAATTTGTTTATCAGCTCTAGTATTTTTCTTGTGTATTCTTCAGAATTCTTTATATACAGATTCACATAATCTGAAACAGAAATAATTTTACTTCTCTCTTTCCACTTTGGATGACTTTTACTTACTTTTCTTGCCTAATTCCTCTGGCTATAAATTCCAGTAAAATGTTCAACACCAGAGGTGAAAGTGGGAACCCTTGTCTTATTTTGATCTTTAGGGGGAAAACTCTGTCTTTCACTATTGAGTATGCTGTTAGCTGTAGGCTTTTCATAAATGGCCTTTACCATGTTGAGGAAGTTCTCTTCTATTCCTAGTTGTTGGGTGTTTCTATCATGTATGAGTGTGGGTTTATTCAAATGCTTTTCCTGCATCAATTGATACTATCATGTGTTTTTTCCCCTTCATTCTACTAATGTTGTATATTATATTGGTTCATTTTCATGTGTTGAACCACCCTTGCATTCCTGGAGTAAGTTCTACTTTGTCCTCATGTATAATCCTTTTAATTTGCTTTTGGATTCAATTTTTCAAGTATTTTGTTGAGGAATTTTGCATCCATATTCTTAAGGGATGTTGGTATGTAATTTTCTTGTGATGTTTTTATCTGGTTTTGGTACTAAGGTAATGCTGGCCTCATAGGATGACTTAGGAAGTGTTCTTTCTTCTTCAGTCTTTTGGAAGAGTTTGAGAATGATTCTTCTTTGAATGTTTGGTAAAATTCACCAATGAAGCCTTCTGGTCCTGGGCTTTTCTTTGTTGGGAGACTTATGATTTCTGATTCAATCTCTTTGTTATTTGTTGTTGAGATTTTTGGTTTCTTCTTGAGTCCGTGTAGATAATTTATGTTTTTCTGGGAACCTGTCCATTTAATCTAGATTATATAATTTGCTGGTATACAGTTGGTCAGTATCCTTTTATAATCCTTTTCATTTCTATAAGGTCAGTAATAATGTAATAATGATTTTAGTTATTTGCATCTTCTCTCTCTCTCTTTCTTTTTCAGTCTGTCTAAACATTTGTCAATTTTATTGATCTTTTTAGAGAACCAATTTTTGCTTTCATTGATCAATCACTGCCTTTTAATTAAAGTATTTAGCTCATTTACTCTAAATTATTGATATGGCTGGATTTAATTCTAATATATGGTTATCTATTTTATATTTGTCCCATCTGCATTGTGTTCCTCTTCCCCTTTTGAAGTCTTCTTTTGGGTTAATTGAATATTTTGTTGTATTTAAAAATTTTTTTTATTCTCCTCTACTGGTATTCTGACCCTGCCTCTTTTCAATATATTTTTTAGTAGTTATTCCAGGTATTACAATATATATTCATAACTTTCATTAGAAATGAAATATTGTTTCACTTTACACATTATTATTGATACTCCACAGATGTAAGAACCTAATAAGAGTGTGATTTCATTTTCATTCCCATCCTTTGTGATAATTTTACCTCTATATATGTTATATACACTATCTTATAGTACTACTACTTTTGCTTTAAATGGTCACTTGTCTTTGAAGGAAATCAAGGAAAAATCTAGTGTTTTCAATTCACATGTTTACCATTTCCAGTGCTTTCCATTCCTTCTTATAGACTTATGGTTCTATCTTGTATCATTTCCCTTCAGCCTAAAGAACTACCTTTAATATTTCATGTAATACAAATCTGCTGGCAACCAATTTTTTCAACTTTAGTTGATCTTAAATATCTTTATTTCACCTTCATTTTTGAAGTATATTTTTGTTGGATAAAGAATTCTTGGATCACACTTTCTTCCGTTTTTATTTGTGTCACTCTTTTATCTTATAACCTCCATTGCTTCTAATGCAAAGACAGCTGTTGTTTGTGTCATTTTTTCCCTGCAGTTATTTTGTCATTTTGCTGTGGCTGCTCTAAAATTTTTCTCTTTACTTTTAGTTTTCATCAGTTTGACTATAATGTGATTACATGTGGTTTCCTTTGCATTTATCCTGCTTGGGGTCCACTGAGTTCACCTCCCAGCTCAAAACCTCTCTACGTGGTTCCCACTACTTTGCTTACTCTTTAAGTTCCAGGTGCTTCAACAGCCTCGAATGCCAATCTCTGCCTCTTCAACCCAGAATTTGTGCTCTCTGTGCTAGCTATGCTAGGGCTCCACCTTTGCTGCAGTCAGGAAATTGTCCCCAGGTCAAGAACCCAAGTGAACATGGGGGTCACCTAATGTGCTTCCTTCTATCAGGGATTGAAATCCTGAGCTGGTTATTGTCCCATGCCTGATAACATTTGCCTCATATATTCTAGTTTTGTAGCTGTTTAAGGAAGAAGAACAAGTCTGATGTCAATTACTCCATCATGACTTGGAAGTAGACGACCCCAAAATAATTTTAATGAGCTATCATTTAAAAACCAGAAGATTTCATTTCAAAATTATCTCTCCACTGCTCTTGGAAATCATAAGATCTGTCACCAAAGCTTTCCTATCCCCGTGGCAGTATTTTTCCAATTGATGGCTGCCATTCAGCTTCACACTTATGTTGCTGCTTTTCTCATTTTTTTGAGTCCAGTTCTCTCTATCCATGTCTCTGATAAAAAATAGTAAGATATATTGAGGGGACATGAGATTTTTTTTCTCACATCTGTCCAACCTCACTTGTTTTTGTCACCTGTACTTGAGTTGGTAACCACCTTCACCAGCAATTTAGGGGGCCCTTGGCGCAAATGAGATTCAGGTAGACAAAACATCTACTGTCACCTGTCTTTGTGTACATAAAATTTGGAGACTGTTTGATTTGAACCAGTGCATCTCCGATGGATTCACCACGCTGGAGTTAGTCAGGTGCCCATCACCAGGCAATTAGATTGACAGACTCACTGAGGGGTTTGTTCTGATATGATTGTCTGAGCTTGGGTTAGAATCTACTTTCCCGAGGGCTCTGGCAGGAGACCCCTTCAGCAGGTTTGTCTGATGTTGTAGCAAGTTACTGAGAGAAAACTCAAAGAGGAGATCTTGCTACCCACACTTCAGGGTCATAATCTGATTCAGCACCCATCCACCCTATTTAGAAGTTCTGAAGGAGACGGAAATACCTCTATGACAGGGGTTCTTAACCAGGGGTCTGTGAGCTTGAATTGAAATTCAAAAAAACATTGTTCTTGTGAGGCCATATTGGTGCAGGTGTGATATATTTATTAAATAATATACAGTATAGTGTGGGCTGAGTAAGGAGTCCATGGTTTTCACCTGACTGGCAAAGGGGTCCGTGGAGCAAAAAAGGTTAAGAAACCTTGCCCTATGAAGTTCACTTGGTTATCCCCAGGGAGACCCTCTGCACAAAATCACAGGCTATTATTGGATCAGTAAAGCATGAAGAGGCTTAAATTGGGCTAAAGTGAGGTTTGCAAACTCAATTGCTCAGAGAAAACAGGTATGTAACAAGAATGAATCAGGCTAGATGTTGAACAAAGGGACTGGTGGGCTCTGTGGCCACTGGACAGCACATGTCCTTCTTAGGACCATCCGTTTGCAAAAGTTTAAGACATGGGGCCAAACAAAACCACTAGAGATTCTGCCTCCAGCTCTTAGTTAAGTCAAAGACACTCTTGTCCATTTTCCCCTGGGAACATCAGTTGTCTTGTACAGTGTGGAAGGGCCTACTTTCAGTAGTTTGGGCCATTCCTGGTGGATTTAGGGTATGCCCCAGAGCTAAGATCCCAAAGCAAGCCCCTGTGGTCTGGGCTTGAGGGCTGCTCTAAACTGCCTTCCCCTGCCACACACATACCACTCCTCGACCCCAGCAGCCAACTTCCCTCTGCATCTGGTCAGAAATGTTCTCTCTTTCTTGTCGTCTCATTTTAGTTCCACACATTCAGAGGTTTCCCAACTACCACAGCAGCTGGGCTGAGGGAGAAGCCAGCAGCCCAAGCTGGCTTGTCACTATCCTCTCCTTACTGGTTACAGCAGAGGGTTTGGGTGATTCCCTTAGAGCTTTCTAGGTGTTCTTGAGAAAGATGGGCACTCTTGATTTTTAAACTTATATTTTTAAGAATTCAAATATCAGTGATCTTAATAGGCTCAGAAAAACACAGTCCAATGACTAGGTGTGATTTTTTAAAATGATCATAAAACAGGGAATGGAAGGAAACTTCCTTACATTCATAACAACTACTTAATTTCCAAAAGGCTAAATCAAACAGGATTCTTGGTGAAGACATCTCACTGTGACCAGGACTAGGCAATACAGCCTATATCATTTCCACTTTACAGGAAGTCTCATCAAATGTTCTAAGGAAAGAAAATGGAATAAGACCTATCTGGGTTGGAAAAAAAGGAGATTAAATTTTCATTACTTGCAGTGGTCACAGAATGCAACTAACGAGAGGCTTAAGAAAAGTTTCTGGGGACATGATCAGCTTACAGACACCAAAGGCCTCCTTCTATATCAGCAACACCTAACTAGAAAATAACTCACCATTTACAGCAGTGCAAAACCTAAAAAATATCCTGAAATCAACCTAACCTAACAAAGAACATGCAGAAAATCTTAGCATTCTAATAAAGGACACAAAAAGAGATATTACTAAATGGAGAGATTTACTTTGTGCACAGATGAGATCACTTAATTTGATAAGATTCTTGAGTCTTCCAAATTCATCTCTGTAGTAAATGAAATCCTGGCCAAAATCCCAGCTGGAATTGTTGAGGAATTGAACAAACTCATTGGGAAATTTACATAGAAAAATGAAGGTATAAGAAGAGCTAAGCCAATTTTGAAAAGCAAGATCAAAGGAGGAGTGGGGAGATTCTCTGAAGCAGATGTTACACAGAATATAGAGGTTGTGGTCCTCGTAATGGAATAGATCAAGATATTGATTGCATAGATAGTTCAAAACAGAGCTAATGTAGATGAGAACTTGATATAAGATAAAGAAAGAGGGAAAGTATGGATTGTTAGTGGCTGAAACTGGGCAAACCAGCTTACTTTAAAGCTAGACTTCACCCCAAAATCCCAGGGGACCTCCAGATGGATTAAAGACCAAGAGTAAAATAATTTTTAAAAAATGCATTCATAACACAGTTAAACCATGGACTATAGTTAATAGTACAATTATTAAAATGTGCTTTCATCATTTGTAACAAATGTACCACACCAATGCAAGGTGTGAATAATAGGGTGGTATATGGGAATCCTGCATTTCATGCATGATTTGTTCTGTAAACCCTCAATTTCTCTAGTAGTAGTAATAATAATAAAAAGACCCACTGTTGAAAGGGAGAGCTTTAAAGAGAGCAGAAGAGTAATCAGGATAGGTAGATGTGACCAAGGGTGGGGAGAGCCTTCTTAAACCAAATTCCCACACTGTGAACTGGGAGGTTAAAAATGATGGGAAAATGTGGGAGGGGTAGGGAGTGGGGCATATGGGAATCCTCTATATATTAAAATGTAACATTTATGTAATCTAAGTATCTTTTTTTTTTTTTTAAAAAAAAAAAAAGGTATATTTTAAAAAATGGGTGGATTTGGGGAGTGGTTAAATCAAAATCAAGGATATCTGTTTGATGAAGAACACCAAAGATGAACTCAACAGAGGGGAGGCAGGAAGAAGATATTTATGATGCCTACAACTGCTAAAAAATTACTCTTTAGAATATATAAAGAACTTTGGCCAATCAGTATTAAAAAGGTCATGAAACTCAATAGGAAAAATGGGAAATGGCAGGAAAAGGTGGTTCTCAGAAAGGGATGCCCAAATGGTCAACAGTGTTGGAAGAGACCTAAACACAGCAGCAAAGAAATGAAAATGAAAGCAACAGTGAGATACCACTGTGCATCCTGTTATTTTGGCAACAAAAATGAATGCTACCAAATATCAGTGGGGATGTGCAAGAAATTTCAGGTGGGAGCGTAGACGAGTATAGATGAGTATAATCATTTTGGTGGATAATTGGGCAGCGTTTAATAAGATCAAATGTGCATGTGTCCTTTGACCCATTGTGATGGTTTGAGGAGGTATGGATGCCAGAAAAGTATGTTCTTAAAGCTAATCCATTCCTGTGGGTATAAGTCCATTGTTAAGCAGGACCTTTTGATTAGGTTACTTCAGTTAAGGCATGGCCCAGGATGGGTCTGAATCCTCTTAGAAGTCCTTTATAAGAGAATGTAATTCAGACAGAGAAAGCCACAGAAGCAAGTAGCTGGACGCAATGAAAGTGGGAAGAGAAGAGAAAGACTAGCAAACACTGCCACGTGCCTCGCCATGTGACAGAGGAGTCCAGGATCGCCGGCAGCCAGTCTTCAGGGAGAAAGCATCACCTGATGATGCCTTGATTTGGACATTTTTCACAACATTGCAACTGTAAGCTTGTAGACTAATAAATTCCCACTGTTAAAGTCAACCCATTTTATGGTATCTGCATTTCAGCAGCCTAGCAGATTAGAACATCCAGTAATCCTAGAGAAGTTTTCACAGGGATATCTGAGGGGACATGCATAACTATGCTTATTATGACATTGTTTCCAGTAGCAGGGAGCTGGACACAGGCTAGGTCCACTGCCACGGGAATTGAATAAGCTAATGTGGATCATACAAACACAGCAGGAAGATTCACTGAGCCAGTTGTTCATACAGCTCCAGGGACAGTGCTTAAAAATGTAGTAAGAGGAAAGTGGAAAAGGGGACTCAAAGTTTGTAGCAGCATTATTCACAATTGTCAAAAGGTGGAAACAACCCAAGTGTCCATCAACAGATGAATGGATAAATGAAACGTAATACATCCATACGATGGAACATCATTCAGCCATAAAGAGTATTGAGGTTCTGATCCACACTACAACATGGATGAACCTTGATGCCACCATGCTGACTGAAAGAAGCAAGACACAAAATGACAAATATATGTTTCCACTTATGTGGGATATCTAGAAGACACAAATTCATTGAGAGAGAAAGTAGATTAGATATTACTAGGGGCTGGGGAAAAGGGGAAGAAGGGAATGCAACTTTATTGCATAATGGGCTGTGACAGTTGGAAGTTCTTTTATGAATCCCCAAAAGAAAAAGATTATGTTTTTGAACGAATCCATTCCTGTGAGTGTGAGACCCCTTTGATTGGACTATGCCAGTAAGGTGTGAATCAGGTTGAGTCTCTGCCCTCTTCCTGGAGCTTATATAAATGGAGACACAGAGGAAGAGCCACACAGAAAAGAGAGCCACTGCCATCTTTACCTTGCTATGAGTGAGAGAGGATAGGAGAATCGGTAGCAGTCAAAGCTGAAGCATGAAGTCCTCAAGAGACTGGACCCATGGAGCAGCTCAAGGCTGAAGAGATGAGCTCTGGGAGCTGGGCTCTGGGAGATGGTGATGCCAGAGGGGAAGGCAGGGACCTCAGCAGAGATCACCTGCCATCTTGCTTTATCATGTGGCAGATGCCAGGATCACCAGCAGCTGACTTTGGTGAGAAAGCCTCTCTGATGGTGCCTTGATGTGGACATTTCATGGCCTTGGAACTGTTAGCTTTTACCCTAAATAAAATTCCCATTATAAAAGCCAACCTATTTCTGGTACTTTGCATAGGCAACCCTTTGGCAAACTAAGACAAGCATACAGGGTTTCTGTTTGGGGTCATAAAAAAGTTTCTGTAATGGATGTTGGTGATGGTAGCACAACATTGTGATTGTAATTAATAGCACTGACTTGTACACTTATAAATGAGAAAGAGAGAGAGAGAGAGAGAGAGAGAAGAAAATGGAATGGAATGAAGTTTATAGCCCAACATTGTTTATGTAAGAGAACAACACACAAAGTGCATGACTGTGTGTTCCATAGAGCAGTTGCATCTTTATGGATGTACTAGATATGTCAGAGTGTGTGCCTATACAGAGAGGCACTGGGAGTGAGGATGTGAGAGGAAGGAGACCATTAAGTGGGGAAAAATAAGTCAAGGGCTGGCATGGATCAGAGTTAACAAAAGCTACGAAGGAGTGTGGTTTTAATGCAAATCTCTGCAGCTGAGAGTAGAAGGAAGAAAGGAAGGGAAGGAGGGAGGGAGGGAGGGAGGGAGGGAGGGAGGAAGGAAGGAAGGAAGGAAGGAAGGAAGGAAGGAAGGAAGGAAGGAAGGAAGGAAGGAAGGAAGGAAGGAAGGAAGGAAGGGAAATCTAGTCAACTTCCAGGCTTTAAAAGAAATTCACAAAAGTCATGTGTTTTTACATGGAGGGACCCTGAAATACATGTAGATGGGAAAATTGGATTTTCATTTAGGGAAAACAAAATCTTAAGCTACATCATATCCCTGACATCATGATGAAATCTCTGGTGATTTAAAAGGTTATTAAAAAAATGAA
Source organism: Tolypeutes matacus (assembly GCA_026826555.1). Lineage (NCBI taxonomy): Eukaryota > Metazoa > Chordata > Mammalia > Cingulata > Chlamyphoridae > Tolypeutes > Tolypeutes matacus. Next base: position 1,175,202 of record JAKSZT010054325.1, on the reverse strand, counting down.
ATGAAACAGTAGTTGTATATTGTCTTCTGGAAGGAAGAAACTATCAAAGACAGTAGTGATAATATGAATATAGATTTAAAAGTGCTTACTGTCCTGGTTTGAGTCTTTTGTGGACCCCCAAAAATTGTGTTCTTAAGCTAACCCATTCCTGTGTGTGTAAGCCTATTATATGTGGGACCTTTTGATTAGATTCAATTAAGGGAAATTTTGATTAGATCACTTCAGTTAAGGGCCTTTATTAGATTGCAGGACCCAGGGTGGGTCTTAATACTTTATTGGAGTTTATATAAACAGAGGAGAGAGGGGAAGAGCCGCCATTTTACCCTGCCATGTGAGAGAGGACTCCAGGGTCACCTGCAGCTGTAGAGACAAAGCTGCCGCTATGAGAGAGGCTGGAGAGAGAGGCTGGAGGGTGGAACCAGTGGAGCAACTGAAGCTGGAGAGCAAGGAGAGGGAAGCGATGAGCCATATGTCTGATCATCCACAGCTGAGTTCCAAGAGAAAGCATCTTTAGATGATGCCACCATGTGCCTGATAGCCCACAGGTGCAACTGGGTGAGATAGTATCTCTTGATGGTGCCTTGATTTGTACATTTTCACAGCCTTGGAACTATAAGCTTCTATCCTAATAAATCCCTCCTGTAAAAGCCAACCCATTTCTGGTATTTTGCATTAGCAGCCTCTAGCAAACAAAAACACTTACCATGTGCAATGAGCTTTCACACAGGTAGTTCTATTTATTGTTCATGGCCTTTCAATTATTATTTCCATTTTACAGACCTGAGGGTCTTGACTCTTAGAGAGGGAGGTAAGAATCTTGCCTGAGATCATGGGGAACGGTCTTACCAGCTTGGAACCTCAGAGGTCAGTTTCAGAGCCTGTGCTGTGACTCAAGGACACGGCAGGGGTAGGGGTCACAGCTGAATAAAGGCAACTCCATAAACTGAAATGGGATGCAACCAAGATAAAAAGCAGCCACAGATGGGAAATAATGGGTTCTAAAAAAAATGATGAGGCAAACGAATATAAATATTAGGGCTGGTTACAACCTTAATCCCCCAGGATTAAGTATTCAAAGCAGGTGAAAAGAGAGTTTATTGAAAAGGAAATGAAAGCACTCAACCAATGTCTCAAGAAGTATTTGTTTCACTTTGTAAGTAATTAAAGAAATACCAACCAAAATAATGGGGGACTGTCTCACACAGTTATTAAAGTATAAAAAATAAATGCAAGGTATAAAATTCTGTTGGAAAGGGCATGAGGGACAGGCACATTTGTGTGTTGCCGATGGAAACCAAAGCATGCATACAACTGATTTTTGGTGAGCAAACACTGCTCACAACGGAATAAAAATGCAATCATTTTTTTTCCTACTGTCCCCTGATTGGAGGAGTTTTTGCCTCTCTCCAGCTGAAAACCTGGGCTGGTCTTTCTCAGGACCCTTCTGCTTGCTCTCAGGCCTCACACAGACTCCCTTCAGAAATCAGCATGTCCAGCTCAAGTGCAGCTTCATGCTCCATCTTCTCCCTGTCCCCAGTGCCACAGGAAAGGAGGTGTGGTTGGCTTCATGTCTCTTTATTTCTCCACCTAGAGCTTTTTCCCCCATCCCTACCCTCACCTTGTTGGCTGGTGTATTAGTCAGCCAAAGGGGTGCTGATGCAAAATACCAGAAACCTGTTGGCTTTTTATTTGGGGTAGAAGCTTACAGTTACCAGGCCATAAAGCATAAATTTCGTCCCTTACCAAAGTCCATTGCCACGTGCTGGGGCAAGATGGCTGCTGATGTCTGCCAAGAGTTCAGGCTACTTGGGTTCCTCTCTTCCCGGTGCTTGCCTCTCTCCGGGCTTAGGCTTGCATTGCTTCACAAGGCCAGGTATAGACTATCAGGTGAACTGCTCGTCTCTTCCCAGGGCCTTCTCTCCTTCCTCACCACCAAGTTCTTCTGTGTACTTCTCCAGGCTCCAGCATTAAAACTCAGCTTCAGAACTCCAAATCAAAAAAAAGAAACACGCCAACTCTGTCCTTTGCCATGTCTTTTATCTTTGAGACCCCACCCACCAAGGGGCGGGGCTCAACACCCTACTGACATGGCCCAATCAAATCCCTAATCATACCTTAATAGTGCCCAGATGAGCAGACCAGTTTACAAGCATAATCCAATATCTATTTTTGGAATTCATAACTATATCAAACTGCCAAACTGCTACAGCTGGGTAGCAGTGTGTTAATGCTCTTAGCCTGGCAGCTGTTGGGAGCTGTCTCTCTCTCATGCTGGCCCTTTGATGGTATATTAGTCAGGGTTCTCTAGGGAAGCAGAATCAATAGGGGATATCTGTAAATATTATGAGATTTTATAAAATTGTCTTATGGGACTGTGAGGATGCACAAGTCCAAATTCTGTAGGGCAGCCTGCAAGCTAGGAACTCTGGTGAAGGTTTCTGAGGTTTTCAATGAATTCCCTAAGAGAAGCTGGCTGGCTGAAATACAGATGGAAATTCTCTCTTCTGACTGCTGAAGTTTTCATTTCTCCCTTTAAGGCCTTCAACTGATTGGATGAGACTTCTCTCATTGCTGAAGGCAATCTCCTTAGTTGATTGTAGATGCAATCAGCCATAGATGCAATCAACCTCCTCATGATTTAAGTCCACAAAATGTCCTCACAGTAACAATTGAGCCAGTGCTTGTCTGACCAAACAACTGGGCACCACCAACTGGCCAAGTTGACACATGAGCCTGACCATCCCAGATGGTTCCTTGAAGATTCCCTATTGGACTTTTCTGACTACAGCATTTGCGATATGTCAGGTACCTTTTCCCTCTGCTGGCCTCTTCTGGTTTCCTTAGCTTCTGTCCCTCTGCATGTTCACTGCACACAGACTTGCCTCATCCTCTCAGGCTGGGACTCCACTTGGTTCCAGGTTGTACCACATTTGGTCCATGGGACCATCCCACATCCTTGGCCCCGGGGGACTCTGGGAGGGTAGGCTGTACCTGGTGTAGCAGCCCTCTGCAGATCTTCTAGCACAGAAATTATTCATCTGACACTGGCCCCCAGGTGGGAGTCAGACCCCAGTCGGTGGTGTCTGAAGACTCCAAGTGGCCCCATGGAAGCCCTCTAACTAGGCTAGAGGTGAAGGATAGCAACTCCCCAAATAAATTCTTCAACTTCTGCTCTCAACATCTTTATATACTCTTTCTCAGTGAGTGGATTCAATAAGAACTGGCATGGAGGTGGATTTTTAGTGTGCTTACCTACTTTTGAATTTTATATTGAGTCCATCTTGGAGTGAGTATTAATTCAGCTTACATGTTTGAGCTGTCATGTGTGTTGGGCTACAAAGAGGTCTGTATTAGTCAGGGTTCTCTTGGGAAAGAGAATCAACAGGAGATATCTCTCAATAATATGAAATTTTATAAGAGTCTCTCACGTGACCGTGGGGATGCACAAGTCCAGGTTCTGCAGGCAGGCTGCAAACCAGAGTCTCCGATGAAAGTCTGATGAAAGGTCCTTGATGAGTTTCTGGAAGAAGTTGGCTGTCCAAAGATGAGCTGGGAAATTCTCTCTGAATGTTGAAATCATTTCTCCTTTTAAGGCATTCAACTGATTGGGTAAAAGCATCACCCATTGCTAATGGCAATCTCCCTGATTGATTCAGATGCAATCAGCCATCCACCCAGTAAACTCACTGGTGACCAAAGTCCATAAATGCTCTTGTATTGCAGTTAACCCAGTGCTTGCTGGACCAAACACCTGGACACAATTACCTGGCTGAGTTGACACATTAGCCTAACCATCACAAGGCCCATGATAAGGGTCTCTGTCTTGAGGATTCAGAGAAGCACAGGGGTCAGGGATGGGCAAGGAAGGCACCCATCATTGACTGAATGCTTGCCATGCCCAAGCCCAGCATTAGGCAGCTGGTCCCCACCAAGAATCTGTGTTGTAAGTGACAGAAAACCCTGCTAAAACTGGCTTAAATTCAACCGGGAACTTATTGGCTTATGTTACTGACAAGTGCAGAGATAGGCTGTCTGTAGGTGATCCAACCCTTCAAATGGTGTCAGTAAAAACCAGCTCCAATCTTCTGTGATTCTTTTGGCTCAGCAACCTCCAAAGGTTGGATTCATCCTGACTCCCTGCAAATAGCTGCAGCTCTTTCCAACCACCCTTTCTCACACCATACCATCCTAGAGAAAGGAAATGGCTCTTGCTGAAGTATCCCTGGAACGGAGGGATTTGCTATTCCAGGAAGCCTGAGGTTCCCTCTGATTAGACCCACTGGCTTGTTGGTCCAATCCCTGTAGACAGGGATGTACTAAGTGCTGACTGTCTTAGTTCCTAGTCCCAGGGGAGAGGGTTTCCTTGAGGGAAATTGGGGAAAGGTGACCAGTGATGTGACAAGCAGAGGAAGCAGTGGGAAGCCTACTGTCATGCTGAATGGGTGTGATTTTATCCCATCAGCTCATTGCCTCCCCATTTTACAGGAGGACCCTGAGACTCAGGTTGCAACTTGCCTGAGGTTGTGCTGGAAGTTAGTAGATTTGAACCCATGTCAAAAGACCCCGAAACCTGAGCTCTTGACAGTGTACTTCTTCCCTATTGGGTGGTTCCCCTGGCACCCAAGGGCCAACCAGCCTGGTTAGGGATGGGGAAGTCCAAAGACCAGGACATAAAGCTTCTATGCTTGGAGAAGATGAGGGTATGTGGGGCTGTGTCTGGATATGAGCCTGGGAAAGGTGGTCCAGAATGGATACCTGGCTTTGGATGCCCAGCTAAAGAAGTTGCCATTTATCTTGTAGGAGATGGGGAATGATGGGCAGGTTTTAAGCTTCCTGCATCCTTCAGCTCACATCCTTCATCCTGGTCCCACACCCTGCATCCTTCATCATACATCCTATGTTTTGGTCTTGCATCGTGAGTCCTGCATCCTTTATCTCACATCTACATCCTGGTCTGGCATCCTGTAACTTGCAACCTCGTCCTGTGTCCTGGTTCTGTCAATTCCTCTGCACACTGCTCATCTGACTGATGAATGTAGGAGAATTTCTGCCCCCTCACCCCAAACAATCATGTAAGGTCTAGTGCATTCTTCCTGGGAAAATGAAGAATTGTGGTTAAATTTGGGACCTTCAATTCCTCCCCTGAATTCCTGATAAAAATCCTCCCTAGGAGACGTCAAGACCCTCATCCCGGCTGAGCATCATCCCCATTGCCGGCTCCTCTCCAGCCTCATCTGCAGCCCCCAGGCAGCTACATATCCAAGACATTCAAAACTTCACTCCCCTCCCTTACCAGGTCACATACTTTAATGCCTGGCTGCCTTGGCACTAGAGAGGTACCCTGCAGGGACTGAATGTGTGTTTGTTCTCTTCTGTGCGGAGAAAAGCTGCAGGCTCCTTCATAGAGCATCAGGTGTCCTTGAAGCACATCTTCCTTGCTCTGTGATGAAAGCCTCCCTCGGGTATGTAAATGGGAGGCGAGGCATTTTCATCATCCTGGAACAAGAGTACGAAGGTGGCATTTCTGAGTGGCTTTAGAAACCGCCTCACCCCTTGTGGGTGCTGTTGGTCTCTGGAGAGGAAGGAGTGGCTCTGGCTCTTGCTTCTCTTTGTGAAGAAGGTCTTGTCAGTCATAGAGAGAGCTGGCTGCTGGGAGCGCAGCACTTGGGGCTCTAGCCTACGGGGGCGCTTGAAGGCTTCTTAAGTAATGGGAATCTTCCTGCTTCCAACGAGGCTTAGAGCACCTCTCCCACAGCCTCTGAGAAGGCAGGTCTGCTTCTGTGCTCAGGACCTGGGCTGCCGGGCTCGTTTTGTCTGTGTGCACCCACTGTGCACCCACTGTGGCGCTGGGGCTCATCTTGCTGGACAGTGGGGGGTTCTGTCCCCTGGCACCCACGCCTCTGCCCCTTGCTTTTGGGTGGGACCTGACGGTTGGGACGTGGCAGGTCTGGCTGGTAGCTGTCCCCGTGGAGCACGGGTCAAGAGAGGATGTGCGTCCTAAGGATTTGTGGGTGTGACTGGGCTCCTCCCCTCCGGACTCGCTGCCCAGTTGGGCTCCATCCCCTTGTACGTCATGGGGAGGGGCTTCCAGCCTCGGAGGCGGGGTCTGGGCTGCCGGACTTGGTACTTTTGCTGACAAGCTCAGACTGCAGCGCAGTCCTTCGGGGCGTACCCCGAGAGCTTATTTGTGTGTTACCTCCTCAGTGAAGCCCTCCTGAGCTCCTCCCACAGTTCAGAAGCAGCCAGAAGCCTTTCCCAGCGCGTTCAGGTTCCAGCAGTAGAAACGCCAACACACTGGGATGAAAGAAAAAAATAGCGAAACCTGGGGCAGCAGCCAACTCTTTGAAGCCTTTCCCTGCCCTCCCCCTTACTCTCAGTTGCCTCTGACTCTCCACTTCTGTCCCAGGCCCATCCAAATGCCATGGCCTCCATTCTATACTGGGGTCATTGCTTGCCTGGACCAGTCGTGTGGCCACTTAACTAATTTTCTACTTGGGCTCTGGCCGCCATGCACTGCACTGTCTGAGGTGGCCAGAGGGATAGTTTAAAAACATGAATCATGTTTGTGCACGCTTTGGCTAAAAACTCTAAAGCAGGGATTCTTAACCTTTTTTGTTGCATGGACCCCTTTGCCAGGCAGGTGAAAGCCACGGACCCCTTACTAAGTCCACATTGTACTGTGTATTATTTAATAAATACATCACACCTGCACCAACACGTCCACATGAGAATAATGCTATTTTGAATTCCAATTCAAGCTCACCGACCCCTTGTTAAGAACCTCTGCTTTAGAGGCTTCCCAGGACAATCCTGATAAACCTTGAGCTCCTCTCTATGACCTCTGATGCCCATTCTGTCCTCAATCGACTCCACGTTCCTTACATTTACTTTGCTCTGGCAACGCAGGAACTTTTCTGCTTCCTGTTGCTGCCCCAGGGCTTTTGTGCTTGCTGTTCCTTCTGCTTGGCAGATCTTTCCCCCAGATCTTCTAATGATGGCTGCTTCTCATCATTCAGGTCTGTTAGCTCAAATAGCATCTTTTCAGGGACGGTCCCTCCTCAATGTGCCAATCATTTATTCAACATATATGTGTTGTGTCCTTTCTAGGTTCTTGACACTGAGCATACAACTTTAGAGACATCTGCCTCTAAAAACATGTAAAAATAAAAATATTTGTAAATATTTTTAAAAATAAAAATGTATGTCTGGTGGTGCTAAGATGAAAAAGCAGGTGAGGAGGTTAGAGTAACTGCAGTGATGGTGGGTGTCCTGGGTTGAGTGTTTTGTGGACCCCAGAAAATCCTGATCTTAAAGTGAACCTACTCCTGTGCCCATAAACCCATTGTGGACGGGGTCTTTTCTCACAGTCCTGTGGTGTGGCTGTGAGAGAGAGGTCTGGTGCAGCCAGCCCCCCTGGTTCCAGGGACGTACTGATGGGCTTGTGATGACTTTGTGTGCAAAGGAAAAGCCCTTTGTGAAGAAGCAGCTGTGTTCTAGAGAACACACAGTGACTCCCCCAATGAACCCCAGCTGGCAGTGGCAAAAGGGCAGCCAGTAGGACACTGGGGACAAAGCAGTGTTCAGGTTCTGGGTTGGAACCTGAACATGTAGAGAGGGGTTGGCTGTGAGTCTCAGCTGTCCCTTGGGGCAACCGGCCATGGGCATCTCCTGAGGGCTGTCATGGAGGTGTGAGGAAGGCCAGGCTCCAGCACCTTCCTATCAGAACAGGGTTCTTGGGAGCTGCTGCCTGGCCCTGTGAAGTCCATTTCCTAGTAACAACCCCTCTCCCTACATCTGAGGACTCTCACCATCAACTTCTACTTCAAGTCAAAGAAAGATTTGTTCCTGTCTGAAAAGGGGCCCACCCTCGAGATGCCTCCAAGCCCCAGCTGTCCTGGAAGTCTGCCCCCCTCTCAAAGACTGTCCTCTGAGGTGATTTGAGAGGAGATTCCCAAGGATCAACAGAGAACCTTGTTGGATCAATACACTAATGATCCAAGTGTGTTGCTGGACTGTGCCAGAGGCTGGCAATTGAATGAGTGATGCCACTTCTGAGTGGGGCAGAGAGTCCTGGATGGATCTGCCTCAGCTCGAGGCCTGTGGTATCACCTCTCTCTCCTTTCCCCTTGCTCACCCTAGCCATCTGACTGGACACTTCTCCCTCTCTTTCCCTCCGAACCCTTGTGCCCAAACTCCCTGCCTCTCTTGGAGGTGCTAGACCCATTGCTGGATGGGGCTTGCTGTGAGGAAGAGCAATGGATGTTGAAGCTGATCATCTGACATGGCATAGCCCCTGTGGCCCTCCACCCCCAGCCCTGTCCTGTTCTGGTCCTCATAGCACACCCTTGTCACCCTCTGGAGGCTAAGACTCCAGACCAGGCAGTGTTCCAGGTCAGGTAGTGCATGACCTACCCATCCAGGCCTGTGGCCCTTCTTCCTGGGTGCCACCTGCCAGGGTGTTCATCCTGTTTCCTCCCAATGGATCCTGTCTGAGTTAGGGGCTTGGGAACCACCCATGGGCTGCAACTCACAAGCCGGTCCATAAAGGAGTTGGTGCTTTCCTGGAGAGAGAAGCCGGTGGCTCCTGGTGGGTGGGCTTACCCATGTGATCCCTGGGAATTCCCCAGGGGTTGGTCTGAAGTGAGCAGGAGCTTAGATTAAGGGAATCCATCTTTGGGGCGACCTGGCCTTGCCATGCTGATGGAGGAAATGTTTTAGCTAGGATGTCCAGGAGCAAGTGTCAGAAGCCTGTGCAAACTCGCTCAAGGGGGCTCTCGCAACCAACTGCTGTGGCACCCAAGAGACCCTGGCACCACGATGAGATGCCTGTACTCTCCCCTGCCCCTGCCCCTGGGACCCTGCCCCAGCCTAGCTCCTTCCCATCTTGGTCCCTGGCCCCTGGGGAGGCAGCTTTTGCAGCCTCTCCTCCAAGAATAAATATTTCTTGTAGAGACTTAAAAACCACTGGGGAAGGACGCTGATTGGCCCAGCCTGGACCACAGGTCCCATCCCATAGGAAGGGGTGGGGAACTGCATTTGATTGGCAGCTCCCCTACCAACCAGAGCGGAGCAGTTCCCAGGGCAGAGGGCTGGCCAGGACACATGGCTGGTCCCCAATGCACCCCCACCCCAGATTCCCCAGCTTGTGGCTGGAAAGATAGAAAAACCACACATCCCATAATCGTGGAGGACAAGCCAGAATCTCCAAGACTCCTGACACGAGTGTTAATCTCCTACTCCCACCTCCAGTGGCTGGGTACCTCCCCATCCCCCATCACTTTTGGGGACCAGGCCCTGTGCCAGGTGCTTTAAAGGAGTTATTTCTCATTCCTATAACAACCCTGCCCAGGAATGAATGACTCTTCCCGTAGGTACAACCATCCTCATTTTTCATATGAGGAAACTTCAGCTGGGAGACTCCAAGTGACTCTAAGAGATCAAGTCACCAGCATGTAAATTGTCCACCCAGGGTCAGATATGGGTCTGCTGGGCTTTTCCAAAACCTGGGCTCCCTGACCCCCACAACGTTGCCACCCACAGACAAGTCCAAATCCAAGAGAAGATTCTTAAAAATAAAACGTGATGGAAGGAAGGCAATGCAACGTAAATACAAGGAAAATGAGTAAGCCAGATGAAATGTGCTTGAAAGCCTCCACGATAAAAGGTGGAGATAAAACAGTAGAAGAACGTCAAATGTCTTTTTTTTTTTTTAAGTTAAACGGAAAGGAGTAAAAAGCATTAGCTAATGGAACAAACAAGATAGCAGAAACAGTCAAACAGAGTAATGATAAAACTATGTGAATCCAGATGACAAGGACCAGCCCCAGGCCTCAGCTTCCTGCCCTTGCCCCCGTCCCCTGGGGCCAGTGGCTGGTAGCCCACCTAGAGGGCCTGGAATTGCCCCCTGTCCCCACCCACCACTAGACAAGCCTGACACCCTGCAGCAGCTTGGAGCACACGGACAGGGAGGCGGCCTGACTTCTCGAAAGGCTCTGGGTGAAGCCCCCACTTCTGGAGCTGATGCATTTATTTACAAACTCTAGTCAAATTGAATTGGCTCACATTTCAGGCAGCCCCTTCCTGCCTTTTGCCCTGGTCTAAAAGGATTTACTGCCCACAGCGACGGCAGAAGAGGGATTGGGGTGAGGGTGGGGATGTCTCAGGAGGGAGCCTGCAGCAGCCCTGGGACCTGCCCACCAAGCTCTAACCAAGGGGTGGGGGGTGGAGCGGGCGGCAGAGGCTGCAGTCTCCGTGCCTCCTGAGCCAGGACTGGCTGGGCTCTGGAGTCTGCGAGCGGCATCTTCTCAGGAGCCTGCAGACTACAACGGCGGGGAACGTGCGTGTTGTTGCTGGGATACGGAGGAGCCCCCGGGAAGCTTGGCCCAGCTGCTTGCCGGATGATGGCGTTGATTTTTACCAAAGGGCTGTGCCATCTGCTGGCTCTGAGGCTCCTGTGTCTGGATGAGCCCGGGGTCTGGGGAGCTGGGGCGGGTTTCCAGGGGGCCAGAGGGCTCGGCTCAGAACTGAGATTTGAAAGAGAAGCCCTTGGAGAGGGGGACTACACCCCTTGAAGGCCGGAAACTGTGTTCTCTTGAGCATGCCCCTCCCTGGTTATCGCTCTGTCTCTGGCATGTTCTCTGTGCCAGTCATCAGAGACAGAACAATCAACCCCAATCTTCATGGTGCCAACAGAGGGGAAGACAGACAAGGCACACATCGAACAAAAGCATAGGGAATAAGGCATGGAAAAACAATGTAGTTACAATGATGTCTGGGTGGCCTTGGACAAGTGAACTAACCTCTCTGAGCCTTGGTTTTCCCATCTGTAGTATGAGGATGATAAAAATAGTCCCCACTTCTGAAGGGGGTGGGGAGAATTCAATGAGATAGGACAGTCAGGCCCTTAGGTATTGCTTTACACATGAATATTAACTATTATTATCGTTGTTGTGATGTAACCATCAATCTTCATTATTTGCAGATTCCTTATTTATAGATTCCCTATCTGTGGAATTCACCTATTTGCTGATATCTGTTTGTAAGCCCAGTCCAGCAAGGCTGTGCTCTGCTTTCTTGTTTCAGTGCTCAGACTTCAGACTTGTCCTTTTGTGATTTATTTAGTGTCGGGTTTTTCACTGTTTTCCTGCTTTTTGTTGGTGATTTTGCTGTTGAAAGTGGTCCTCCAGGGTCAGTACTGAAATGTTGTCTCATGGTCCTATGTGCAAGAAGGCTGGGATGTGCCTTACAGAGAAAACTCACATGTTAGAGCAGCTTCTCACACGTTAGAGCAGCTTCGTTCAAGCATGATTTACGGGGCTGTGAGTTCAATGTTAATGAATCAACAATATAAATGAAATAAGATGTCTGAAATATATATCTGAATGTGATTAGAAGGGGGAAATGTTAGATTGTATACATGGTGTATTAGTCAGCCAAAGGGGTGCTGATGCAAAGTACCAAAACTCTGTTGATTCTTATAAAGGGTATTTATTTGGGGTAGAAGCTTACAGTTACAAGACCCTAGAGAGTCCAACTCAAAGTACCATAAGAGGTACTTTCTCACCCAAAGTCTGTTGCCACATGTTGATGCAAGATGGCAGGCGATGTCTGCGAGGGTTGAGCCTTCCTCCTTCCTCTTTCACAAGGCCAGCTGTGAACTATCAGGCAAACAGCGTGGCTCTCTCCTGGGGGTCCAGTGTCAAAACTCAACTCTCTGTGTTTCCTTCTCCATGTGTTTACTTCCATGTGAGCGTCTGTTTTATCCCCACCAAGGGAGTGGGGCTCAACTCTGCACGCCCTAATGACATGGTCAAATAAAAGCCCTAATCTTGATTTAATAAATTAAAAGTGAAACCTCTGAATGTAATACACCCAGAGGAACAGCCCAGTTTGCAAACACAATCCAATATCTATTCTTGGAATTCATAAACAATACCAAACTGCCACATATGGTAATAGAATTAATTTTAAAAATCCATGGAACTGCACTGCACAAATAGTGAACCCTTAGTTAAACCATAGATATTAGTTAATAGTTCAATGATTAAAATGTGCTTTCATCCATTGTAACAAATGTACAACAAGGGGTTAATAATAGAGTGGTATATGGACATCCTGTATTTATGCATGATCGTTCTGTAAACCTACAAATTCTCTAATAAAAAGAGAAAAAAAGTAAGATGTCTTTAAACAGAAATCCACCTAAAACAAGGTTATGTATTAACCTGTTGAGACCAGAGGCTTGCAGACCCTAAAAGTGGTAGGTTAAGAGCTTATATTCCCCAGGAAATCATGTTCTTAAAGCTGGTCCATTCCTGTGGGCATGAACCTATTGTGGGTGGGACCTTTTGATTAGGTTACTTCAGGTAAGGGCCTTCTGATGAGGTTATTTCAGTAAGACGTGGCCCAGGATGGGTCTCAATTCTCTTACCGGAGTTCTTTGGATACAGAGAGGGGAAAAGCCACAGAAAGAGAGAGAAAGCCAATGGGAGCCAGAAGCTGAAGTAACAAAACCCGGAAGAGAAGGGAGAGACCAGCAGATTCTGCCATGTGCCTTGCTATGTGACAGAGGATTCCAGGATCATCAGCAGCCGGTCTTCCAGGAGTTGATGCCTTGATTTGGACATTTTCACAGCCTCAGAACTGTAAGCTTTTAAGCTAATAAAGCCCCATTGTAAAAGCCAACCCATTGCTGGTGTACTGCATTTTGGAGGCCTAGCAGACTGAAACACTAACCTTGCATTTGCCCAAGGAGCAGTGGTTCGGTATGCGCTAATTCAGTGTTCACAGTGACTTTACAGAGCAGAACTACCATGAATAATGAGAACTGACTGCATTTCCATGCCCCAGCCCTCAGCCCAGGAGGGCACAGAGGATTCAACCCTCAGGAGAGGATGACCATAAAAAGTAGCTGCATCCACTCTCAGTCTGAAGCAGAGCTGGCATCACCATCCCCAAATCCTCAAGGTTGAGGAATGAACAAACATGAGGGGGGAATGAAACCATGGACCAAAGTAGACATTATTGTTGTAGTGAAGGAAGGACTTGTAACACTGATACAGAGATAATCGTTACCAGAGGTTCTGAGGGGAGGGGGAGGGAAGAATAGGTGGAACATAGGACATTTTTAGGGCATTGGAATTATTCTGCATGACATTATAATGACAAATACAGGCCATAATATGTTTTGTCAAAACCTATGAAATTGTACAGTGCAAAGTATAAACCATAATGTAAACTATGGACCTTGGTTAGTGACAATGCTTTGATATTTGTTCATCAATTGTAAAAATGTACCACACTAATGTAAGTTATTAATAGGGGAAAAAGTGGGGGGGAAGGGAGTGGGGTATATGGGAATCCCCTATACTTTTAATGTAACTTTTCTGTAATCTATAACTTTTTTGGGAAGTGGATGTGGCTCAAGAGATTGGGCTCCTGTCTCCCATATAGGAGGTTCAGGGTTCGATTCCTGGGGCCTCCTGGTGAAAGGCAAGCTGGCCTGTGCAGTGAGCTGGCCTGCGCAGGAGTGCTGGCCCATTCAGAAAGCTGGCGCAGCAAGATGATGCAACAGAAAGAGACACAGAGGAGATACAATAAGAGATGCAGCAGACCAGGGACCTGAGGTGGCGCAAGAGATTGCGCTCCTCTATCCCATTCTGGAAGGTCCCAGAGTCAGTTCCTGGGGCTGCCTAAAGAGAAGACAAGCAGACACAGAAGAACACACAGAGAGCAGACAGCAAGTGCAAAACAATGGGGGTGTGGGGTGGGGAATAAATAAATCTTTTTTTTTTTTTAAGTATAGAAAATAATTTTTAAAAATCTATAACTTATTTAAAAATTAGATATATGAAAAAAAAATAGCTGCTGGGACAACGACTCCCACAGGGACCTCTGGGTTGTGGGATTCGGGGGCTACCTGGGGTGTGGCCATGGAGCTGGGATTTTGTTGCTGCTGTAATTACTTGGGAACCTAGGTGCAGCCACTCTAGCACTGCGTTCTTCATATAGCTGCTTGAGTAGGAGTCTGTGCAGGTGGGATAGAGGGTCTCCCTCTGTCTTTTAACCACTGCCCAGTGTGGAGGGCCAGGTTATCCAGCTAGTCTGCTGTTGATTGGACATTCAGCTCACTCCCAATATTTTGCAATGACATGTGACACCACAAGATGCAATCTTGTACAGGTCCCCTTAGGCACATGGGCAAGATTTTTCTTGCCAAGGTAGATATCAAGAACTGCTGGCTCATGGGGCATGTGGCTTGTTCATTTTCATTTTAATAGATACTGCCCGATTGCTCTGATTTATATTCCCCCAGCAGCGTTGGAGAGGACCCATTTCCCGAGGCTCGGCAATGCCATTACCGTCTCAGGAGAGACAAATGTTGGCTAGAGTTTTGTCTGTACATCCCCAGCTCTTGGTGAGGTCAAGCATCTTTACCCAAGCTTACTGGCTGTGGGTCTTTTCTCCTCTTGAAAGGGCATGTTGGGGGCAGGAAAAAAGAGGTGGAAGAAGCAGCCCAGGCAAGGTAGAGAGGCAGGGGCTTTTGGGATGTCTTTCCAAAACAGGAACAGTCCAGAGGGCTGGAAGGTGGGGCCCAGGTGAGAGGCAAAGGGAGGGAGGGTCTCTAACCTGCAGGGTCTGGAACTCCAGGTAGGGACTTGGGCTCAACCCTGAGAGCAGAGTCAAAGAGAGGTTAGGGAGTGTTTTAGCTTCCCAGTTGCTAAAACAAATTCCATCCAATGGGTTGGCTTATCAACAGGAAATTATTGGCTCCTGATTTCAGAGGCTAGAAGGCTGGCTTCCTCCTGGGGTCAATATCGCTGACAATCTGTGAGATTCCTTGGCTTTTTTGTCACATGGCAATGCACATGGTAATGTCTTCTCCTTTGTCCTCCAGGTTCTGTTGACCCCCAGCTTCTTCCATGTCCAATTTCATTTGCTTATAAGGATGTCAGCCATATTGGATTAAGACCCACCCTCATTCAGCTTGGGCACACCTTAATGAATAACATCTTCAAAGGTCCTATTTACAAATGGGTTCACACCCACAGGACTAGAGTTGGGACCTGAACATGCCTTCCCTCTCCCACACATCCGAGGTGGCTCCCTTGGCTGTTTGCTTGTGGTTGCTTTTTTGCTTGTTGCTTACGCTCGTTGTCTGCTCGTTGTTTTTGCTCATTGTCTGCTTGCTGTCTGTTCATTTCTTCTTTAGGAGACATCGGGAACTGAAACCGGGACCTTCCATGTGGGAGGTGGGCGCTCAACTGCTTAAGCCACATCCGCTCCCCATGAACATGCCTTTTGTGGGGCACATAATTTAGTTCCCACAGGGAGGGACTGGCTATATATGGCAAACCCCACTGAGGTTTGCACAGCAAAGGGGCTTCCCGGTTGTGGCCGTGTGTAGTGGATGCTAGAGGTGAGAGAAGGAGGCAGTAGCCTGTTAGGAAAAGCCAGAACATGGACAGGCAGTGGCACTAGAAAAGGGAGAAGCCCAAGAGGTCTCTGGATGCAAAACCAGCAAGACCAGACAATTGACTGGATGTCAGGATACAGAAGCATTGTCGAAAGTGAGCCAGGATCTGGTTTTGCTGATCCGGGACCCCCAGACATCACACTCACCTTCCCAAGGCCTTTTCCTACCAATGGGAGGACTGCCACTTCCATGGGCTCCAAGGGGGCCAGCCCTGGGGGACTGTGTAAACCCCCACCCCCACTGATGAGTCAGCCCTCAGGCTTGCCCCAAAAGAAGGGAGTAGGATTCCCTCCAAGCCATCACAGGCAGACCTTCTGATTGTCCAGTGGTGGGAAGACAAGGGGCCAAGCCTACTCTGGCTGCCTCTTGCTCTGTAAGTTTCCTTAACCTGCAGCAGGGGTAGGGTAGGGTGGGGTGGGGGTGTGTTGTGGAAGATTGTCCTGAACTAGCTTCCTGGACATGGCTGGGGTAGTTGCATGGGCTCTGGTGCTGTCTGATGAAATGGGAGCCTGGGAGGAGAAGCTGTTTGGGGTGTGCTTTTAGAGTCTGTCAATCCCCAAGACAGACCTGGCGTTTTCCTGGGAATTCTGAGGTCAGGGAATTCCCAAAGTGCTTAGCATACCAGAGGGAGAGAGCACACACATGGTCCAAATTCAGAAGCTGTGACAGAGGCAGGATCCACATTTTGAAGGTTAGAAAAGCATTGCCTTGGGGGTGAGAGTGAGGGGCTACCTGGGGGTGAGTCCCACCCTGCTCACCTCCTGCCTGGGATGGGCAGGGCAGGAGGAGAAGGTGGAGAGGAATGTGTTTCCTGGTTTGATTTTGGTGCTTCCATCAGTTGGAGGTCTTAAAGCCAGAACTGGGAATTTCAGAAGGCAGAAAGAATTCCTTCGTCTACTTCAGCCAGCCGATTTCTTCTGGGGAACTCATCGGAGTTTCCAACTTGCAGCTTTCCCTACGGAATTTGGACTTGCCCATCTCTACGGTTGGTGAGCCAATTCCTATAATAAATCTTTTAAGAATTATGCATGTATATATCTTGCTGGTTCTGTTTTCCTGGAGAACCCCAAGGAATCCACGATCTTCACACATTCTCTCTGCACGGCAGAGCCTCAGGCTGCACAGGCCAGACCAAGTCAACGGAAACCTCTTTCCAGGGCTGGACACAGCATAGCCCCATGAGCGTCCTGACTCAAGGAGAAGTGAGGTTGCAGCCCCAGAGGGCTGCCCCTGGCCAGGGCTGGCAAGGCAGAGGACCAGGCACATTTGCTCTCCCCTTTGCACATTCCTTCTGCAAACCAGTGTCTGGTGAGTGTCAAAGAGTGGGAGAGCAGATGTGGTTTGTGAGCCCCCGGCAGTCTCTCTGAGGGTTTGTGCCTGAATTACCCCAGCCTGGTCTTTGCCAGAGACAGGCTGTGATTTGAGAGCTTGGAGAAGTGGACGACTCTCTGCAGGACCGATGAGGGTGGCTTGGGGAGGGCTGCTGGCCCTAAGGGTGCATTCTGGCAAGGAATGATGATGATGTGCATGGGGGGAAGCATCCAGGGGAGGGCTTCATGTAGGTAATGGATGGAGGTCCTAGGGCTACTTCTGAGTTTTATAGGGTTCACCCAGAGTGTATGCACCACCACTACCTTCCCACATACATTGCACAGTGAGTGTGTGGTGTGTATGTGTAGTTTTTGTGTTGTGTAGTATGTATATGTGGTGTATGTGTGGTGTGTATGTGTAGCCTGTGGAATGTGTATGGTATATGTGTGATGTGTGTGGTGTGCATGTAGGGTGTGAGTGTAGTGTATTTGTGTATGATATGTGTGGTGTGGCTTTTTGTGTGTGTGGTGAGTGTGTGGTTTGTGTAGTGTGTATGTATGAAGTGTGGTATGTTTGTGGTGTGGGGTGTGTGTATATATGTTATGTGTGCTTGTGGTGTGTGTGAGGTGCGTGTGCATATGTGGTGTGTATGTTTTATGTTTGTGGTGTGTGTGGTATGTGTGTGTGGTGTGTTTGTGGGATGTGAGTGGTGTGTGTATGGATATGGTGTGCATTGTGTGTGGTATGTGTTTGCACGTGTGTGGTTTGTTTGTGTGTTTGTAGTGTGCACTGATGGAGGTGGGTCTCTAACTGGGCAGGCACGTGCTTGATGGAAGCATCAGGGCCCACAGTTCAGGCAACTTGGTTCTGAAGATCAGACGCTCTCTTTTGCTTGTTGTGTGGTCTTGGGCAGAGTGTTGCCCCTTCTGAGCCTCCTGTCCTCAACTGAATAATACAAGCCACTTTCTCAAAGGGAGATGGAGGAGAGCAAAGGGTGAATTTGTTTGATGTGTGCAGTCCAGGATCTGGCCTCCAGGAGGCTCTCAGCCATGCATCCCTTGCCACCCCTCACCCCACCTTAGAGAACCTGGCTTGAGCAATGGCTGCCAAAGGGGACTGGCTTGCATGGAGTGCAGGCTGCTGGAGGTGTGGTGTGTGAGTGGTGGAAAGGCAAGGAAGCCAGAGCCCCTGGGGAGAGCTCAGGGCTGGGAACCCCTGCCTGCAGAGCAGGTCACCAGCCATCCAGGTGTGGGACAGGCACAGGGCACCCAGCTCCTTGATCCTCCCAGCTGCCCTCCCCAGCCCAGCCTGCTCAGTCCTCTGTCAGGTACTCGGTCCAAGAACCTCCTCGTGGCTTCTCTGGCTGTTCCGAGCTTGCCCCGAGGCTAAGAGGTGGCCTTAGGTGTGGATTGACTCTCCTGTGGCCTTATCAGATGGGTCTGTTCGGGTCCTCAGCTGGGCCTAAAGAGCGCAAAATAGCTATGATCTGGGTTGTGACCCACTCAGAAGTGTTTCCTGGTCCCTGCCCTCCTTGCCTAGCCCAGATCCAGGCCCAGCACCTTGCCCCATGGGACTGTTGGGGGGAAATGGCCTTTTCTTCCAACTTTGCTGAGCCGTATGAAGGAGGACAGCAATGGGGGCCAGAGTGACACCTGAGAGTTGGCACTGGGGAGGGAGAAAGAAAGTCAGAAGCAGCAGATCT
Source organism: Tolypeutes matacus (assembly GCA_026826555.1). Classification (NCBI taxonomy): domain Eukaryota; kingdom Metazoa; phylum Chordata; class Mammalia; order Cingulata; family Chlamyphoridae; genus Tolypeutes; species Tolypeutes matacus. The sequence continues at coordinate 1,156,714 of JAKSZT010054325.1, read as the reverse complement.
TTCACGGGGAAGAATCAGCGGGGTCTTTGATGGATTGAATGGGGGGACAGCCGGGAAAGGGAAAAAGGCAAAAGCCTCCCTGGGCTGGAAGCCCCACGCTTTGCTCATTGTCTCCTCTGCATTCTCTGTCATCCTTGCCGTGCCCCAGCTCCAGAGCTGAGGGCTGTGTATCCCAGCCCCAGAGAGAGTCCTCACCGTACCTTGTATGCCAGCCTGTACCCCCTGTGAGGCCCATTTGTCAGATGGGGAAAAATGAGGCTCAGAAAGCATGGGTGATTCAGACAGGCAAAGCCGGCTGCCCTGCCCTGCCTCGCCGTCCGCATCCAAAAGGCAGAGGTGGAGTGGGATGGGTTGCTGACCTACAGAGAAGAAAACTGGGGACAGCAGACAAAGAAGGTAAAGGCCCCGGGGGAGGAAATGCCAACTCCCTGAATTTACAGATAGGGAAACTGAGGCCCAGGGAGGAAGGGGCATGCTTAAGGTGATGGTTAGTTGATGGCAGAGCTGGGTTAGAATGGAAACCCCAGCCAGTTCCTTAATATAAGGCTGGGTATCCCATTAAAGGCATCTCCATGGAAGTACAGGCAGAGCCTGGGATGTTCTGGTGAGTTCTAGTGCCCCCTCCTCCTAAAACCAGAAGGATTTTGCTGGGGTTGTTTCCACTTGACCTTCCATGTTCCGCACACACAGAGTACCTCCTGGGTCCCCTTAGCCTCTCCCCTCTGTTGGTGGTCCCCAGGTCAGTATCTGCAGGCTGGTGATTCCTGGGGTCTGTGATTTGATGGGCTTGGGGACCCTGCCCAGTGATGTGCACAGAGGAAAGTTGAACCTCAGAAATTCCCAGGCTATGGGCTGAGCCACAGGCAGAGTTGGCTCTGTCGGGGGGTCCATTCACCTTTTCACTAATGATCTGGACGGCTGAGGACGAGAACATCTTTATTAGGGCCCAAATTCGCCCAAGGGAGGCCATTCTGAGCATCTCATTAGAGGGAGAAATGCTAAGGGGTGCTGAGGCTGCAGGAAACAGGGTTTGGGGGTATGATGGGTGGGGGGAGTTGAAAGGTCTTCCCCCGGGGCTCTAGATCCCACCTCTTGGAGCACCTCAGTCCCCAGCCTGGCTGACCCTGTCTGCTTCCTTATTTGGGCTGCCGCTTGATGTCTCTGGTTATTCTTTGGCAAGAAGCAGTTTCATTGCCCCATACATCTCAGAAGCTGCCTCTTCTCAAGAACTTGAGGTGTCTGGTCCAGCATAGTAATCACCCTTCCAATCTCATTCATGCTAAGTCAGTCGTCTTCCCTTCTGCCTTAGGGGCGCTGCCCCTCCCAGTCTGTTTTGGCTCTCCCAGGCTTGAGCAGGTGCCTTCACTGTGAATGTAATTCTCTTGATCTTCCCGAGTGGGACAATTGGCAGGGCTTTATGATGGATTGAATGGGGGACAGTGTCTGAAGGGAGAGAGAGGGAGAGAGGCAAGGACGCTTCCCAGAATCCTGGCTTCAGCACCAGGGTGGGTGTAGGGTCCTTTATGGAGAAGGGTCTGGAGGGATGTGGGGGATGAGGAGAAAGAGAGGTGTTGGGTGGTAAGCAGGTACTCCTCGCCCCCTGTCTCCTCCAGGCCTCATGGTTAAACTCTGCTCCGAGGCAAGCTTCACACCCACCAATTTCTCTTTAAAGTCCAAAATATTTGCCCTCTCGAAGAGAGCAAGGGACCTGTCCTTGGGAATTCCCTTTAGAGACCTGCCTCCATGTATGGTTTTCTTCTTGGGAAAACCTGCCCTTAAACACTTTCTCTAATTAATGTTTATATGATGGGACCACTTGTCTGGGCTTTTATTGGATCACCTGGAATATTCTAAGAGCTCAAAGGACTTAGAAGATCAGCCAGGCCAGCTCCCTGAATTTACAGATAGAGAAACTGAGGCCTGGGGGTGGGGAGTGGTAGGGGCATGCTAAAGGTGGTGGTGAATTGATGACACAGCTGGGATAAAATGGAAACTGTGGCAGTTCCTGAATATAAGCCTGGGTATCCCTTTAAAGGCATGGAAGACAAGGCTGAAATTCTTGTCCTAGCCATAGCCCTGACCTCCCCACCCCACCCGTCCTGTTCCTCTATACCTGCCCACCCTTCCTGGTATCCAGTTAACTCTCCCACTCAGAGTCTTCTTGGTTTCCACCCTGCTGTTCCCTCCCCTCTCCCCCAGCTTCCTCTTCTCCAGGCTCATTCATTCCATTCATTCTCAGAGTGCTTGTCCCCAGGAGAGACTTCTCTGGTCCCTCAGCCTTCATCAGTGCCACAGGGACCTGTAAACACACACACACAATGAAGCTTGGCCTCACACCTTATCTTTGTTTGCTAAAGGGCTACTGATGCAAGGTACCAAAAATGAGTTGTTTTTTTAAAAATGCATTTATTTGGGGTAAAAGCTTACAGTTCCAAGGCTGTGAGAAATCCAAATCAGATCACCATAAGAAGTGCTTTCTCACCAAAGTCAGCTACCACATGGCAAAGCAAGATGGCCACCGATCTCTGCCAGGTTCTCTCCTTTCTGTAGCTGTAGGCAAACTGGGCATAGGGCTTGTCTCTTACAGGGCTTCCCCCCTCTCTCTGGGTCTCAGCTATTTGATCCTTTCAGGGGAATCTCTCCTTGCAGCTCAGCTATGGGCAAAACCTCACTCACATGGCAGTATCAACTATGGTGGCTTCTTTTTCCTTATGTCTCTGCCTGCTTTTCTCTGTGTCTTCTTTTATATCAGACCCAGCAAGGGAGCAGAGACTCCACCTGAGTCACACCTCACTGGCATAGTCCAATCAAAAGTCCTAAAGTAACTAATCTAATCAAAGGACCCTCAACTGAATTTAATGCAATCAAAAGAGTACCACACCCATAGGGATAGATTAGTTTAAAAACATAATCTTTCTCTTTTTGGGATTCATAAATAATTTCAAACTTCCATACACCTCAAGGATGGGAGGTATGGATGATAGCAACGAGGTGCCTTTTTCAAGCATCCAATGAGCAAAAATAAAGAGGAGCTGTACCGTCCTGAACTGGTAGGAATGTGGGTAAAGGACCACTCCTGCACATTGCCTGTGGAAGTGGGGATTGCACCATTGTTTTTGGAATATCATCTTGCAATAACTGTTAAACCTAAAATACACATTAACTTTAACTGGGCAATCCCACTCTGGAGAATTTATCCTGTGCAAATAAAAGCACCAAAATAGAAGGAAGCAGAGATGTCAGTAAATACAGGAATGGTTAAGCAAATTGTGGCAGGGTCACACCATGGGATTTGAAGCAGCTGTTATGAGAAGGCAGTAGGTGGATCTCTAGCTTCCATCCCAGAGGGATGGTCATATATGTTATGAAGTGAAAATGGGTGAGTGGCAAGGTAATATGTATGGTTTTGGAATTGTCTTAGTTTCTTATTGCTTAGTTTCTAATGACCACAAACTTGGTGGCTTCAAACAACACAAATTTATTCTCTCGCAGTTCTGGAGACCAGAAATCTGGAATCAGTTTTACTGGGCTAAAAGCTAAGGTGTCAGTAGGGCTGCTTCCTTTTGGAGACTCTGAGGGGAGAATCTATTTCTGTGCCTTTTTCAGCTTCTGGTGGCTGCCTGCATTCCTTGACTTGTGTCCCCTTCATCCATCTTTAGTGTGTCACTCCAATCTCTGCTTCTATCATTATATTGCCTTTTCCTCTTTGATGTCAAATCTCCCCCTGCTTCTCTTCTATAAGGATACATGTGGTTGTATTTAGGGCCCAAATGGATAATCAAGGATAATCTTCCTATCTCAAGATTCTTAACTCAATTGCATCTGCAAAAATTCCCTTTTGCCTTATAGGGTAACATTTACAGGTTCCAGGGAATTAAGTTGTGGATGTCTTTGGGCTTGGATATCTTTGGGTATGAATCTATTTTGGACCAAAAAAAAAAAAAATCCCTAAGTACCCCCATAGGTCCTTGAGAATGGACTGTTCCTGAGCCCAGAGTCATAGGAGTCTGGGTATGGATATGGAGAGAGCAGTTCCCAGCCTCTAGGCAAGAGAGGCAGGTGGCTTTGAGGGAGACAAAGAGATACCCAAGTTAGGGCTTGGGGACTGGACTCTGAAAGGAGGTGGATGCAGCTCCTGGGGCAGGGGCTCAAGGTCAGGGTGGGCCCAGCACCGGGCTGACTACAACCAGACTGCCTCAGAGTCCCTCCATAACCCCCACCCCACCCCCAGGTAATGATGGTCTTAGTGCAGGACTGGGCTGGGCTCTGAAGGCTTTGACCTTAAACTCCTGTTTTATTTGCAAGCCCTTGCTTGCCTGTAGGAATGGTACTTCACAGGATTTCATACCTTGCCCACAGAGGATCCACTGGAGATAAACATATAGCTGCTCAGTTGGACCAATAACTGGAAATCTAGATTATAAGAATTCACTTTGTGTGTGTGTGTGTATGTGAGTGTGTGACTTCCTAGACACACTCTGAGTCAGAACCATTAGAGTGGGGTAGGGGACACTTATTTTTTTGTGGCCACTCACACCCCTCCCCTCTGGGTAGTATAGTTGGGATGAAGCTGAACTAGCCCTGATTTCAGGGGTGGGCCACATGATCCAGACCTGCTCTTCAGTGACTTACATCACCTTGGCCATTGGATGGATGCAGGGATGGACACTTGACCTCATCTGGGCTCACCAGATACCTGGGACTAAATTTGAGTTCATGGGGGAAGCAGTTTATTTACCACCCACAGAGCTTGAGGTTGTGGGAGTGTGAAGCTGGAGCTACAGCAGTCCTTTTGGCACCACAAAACAATCTCTTGTTTGAGAAGAGAGCCATCCAGAGAAGCAGGGCAGAGAGTTGGAGGGAAAGAAACTTTATCTTGGGGATATAATGTCCTATCCCTGGCCTTTTCATTTTACGAAACAATAAATTCCCTCCCCCCACACACACACAAGTCAACCAGAGTTAGTTTCTGTCACTTGCCATATAATCATGACTGATCCACCCTGGGTTCTTGTTCTGACCCTTCGTGTGGCTGGGCAGGGCCCTTCCACATCCTGGGAAAGGGTCTGACAAGGAAAGGGCTCCCCATTTAACTATCTAGTGAATGGTTTCTGCCTCTCCAAGGTCGCTTCCTGCCTTCCAGCTCCAGAGCTGAAATATGGGCCTGCAGGCAAAAATTGTACCCAACCTCTGAGATCTTTGTATGAGGAAGACACATCAGGGGAGACGTATCAGAGTACTCTCCTCTAGGAAGGCAAGCCGAGCGTTGAGTCTCCATGGCCCAACTTTAATTTAACCGACAATTTAAAAAATCAAAGCCAGCGTCTGGGGCATTTAGAATGTCTGTCTTTCCCAGTTTAATTTCACGGGGATTGTGTTACGGCTTTTGATAAAACGTTTCATTTTAAAGAACTGGTTTTCTATCAAAGCAGGACTTTCCTGTTACAAGGTCAGCTCCACTGAGAAAAGACATATTCATTAGAGAAAAGCAGTGCTGTGTTTGGACTTCATTGTAGGTTTAGAGAACAGTGAGGATATAGTCTCACAGTCCCCAAGGTGGCAAGAGAGCTGAAATTCAGAATAATTTCTTGAAAATGCCATGTATGCTCACACTGTCTTTGCCATACTGCTGCCTTTTCTTTCCATTCTTTCTGGCAAGATCCCACCTTGCTAACTTGGCCATCCCTTTCTGGGTGTAGTCTCAAACAGCTCCCATGTCTTTGCCAGGGATGGTTGGCTGCAAGGAAGGTGTAAATGTCACCTTATTTGGAAAAAGGATCTTTATAGATGTGATTTTTTTAAAAAAATTGAGATGATATCCTGGATTATCCCAGGTAGGCCTCGTTCTAGTTGGCTAGGCTACCAAAAGCCATGTACCAGAAATCAGTTGGCTTTACAATGGGAATTTATTAGCTACAAACGTACAGTTTTGAAGCCTTGAAAATGTCCAAATCGAGACATCATCAGGCAATGCTTTCTTTCTGAAAACCAGCTGCTGGTGATCCTGGACTCTTCTGTCACATGGCAAGGCACTTGGCAGCGTCTCCTGGTCTTTCCCTTCTCTTCTGGGTTTTGTTGCTTCCAGCTTCTGGTTTCCGTGGCTTTCTCTCTCCTTGTCTGAATTTTATCCTCTTAGGAAGGAGTCCAGTAAGAGGATTAAGATCCACTCTGAATGAGGTGTGTCACATCTTAAGATCCTTATTGCCAAAAGATCCTACTTAGAATGGATCCACACCCACAGGAAAGGATCAGCTTTAAGAACATACATTTCTGGGGTCCTCACAGCTTCAAAGCATCACAACCTTAAATGCAATCATATGTATCATGCAGGCAGAGGGAGATTTGATAGACACATACACAGAAATACACACACAAGGAGGTAAGGTGAAGATGGAGGCAGAGACTGAAGTGATGTAGCCACAAGCCAAGGAACCCTGGCAGCCACCAGAAACTGGGAGAGACAAGCAATGGACTCTCCCCTAGAACCACCAGAGCGAGCAGGGCCCAGTGACACCGATTCTAGTCTTCTGGACTCCAGAACTATGAAAGAATAAATTTCTGTTGTAGTGGCAATTTGATATTATTTATGAATTCCAAAAAGAGATATAAATTATATTTGTAAACTGGTCTGTTCCTCTGGGATAACCTTTTGATTGTAGCAGATTCAGCTGAGGCATCTGATTAAATTGTGTTAAGATTAGGGCTCTGATTTGACCACATCATTAGAGTGTGACTCAGTGTTGAGTCCCAGGCCCCTTGGGCTGATAAAACAGATTCTCACACAGAAGTAGACACACAGAGAAGAAGAACACAGAGGAAGAGAGACAGCTCATTAGACATGGCAGAGGCCCCAGGAAGAGAGATGAGCCTTATAGGCTACAGCTGACCTTGTGAAGAGACCAGAGCATCTGAGCCTGGAAAGAAATGAGCCCCTAGAAGAGAGATGAGCCTTATGCCAGCCTACAACTGAGATCAGAACAAGCTGGGACCATGGAGCCTTAAGAGGAAAGAGAAAGCCTGAACCCTTGCAGACATTGCCCGCCATCTTGTGTCAATACGTGGCAACAGACTTTGGGTGAGAAAGTACCTCTTAAGTAACCTTGAGTTGGACTCTTTCAGGCCTTGTGACTGTAAGCTTCTACCCCACATAAATACCCTTTATAAAAGCCAACAGAGTTCTGGTACTTTGCATCAGCACCTCTTTGGCTGACTAATACAGTTTTTTTAAAGCCCCCCCCCCCGGTTTGTAGTTCATTTGTTATAGCAGCCACAGGAATCTAATGCAGGAAGTAGAGGAAGGGAGAGTTAATTGTGAAGAGGATGAGGAGCTTATTCATGAAACCAAGAGGTGGAAAGAACATTCTGGCCTACTTAGGGCTAGAACCAGGGACAGAAGAGCTGCCAGGGAGCGGGGAGACCCTTTCCTGGCTTCTGTCTTGCTCCCGTTTTTCTCTTCCAGGCTAGCCCATGCATCATTGGCTCCATGCTTCCCCATCCACAAGGAGGGAAATATGGAAGGTTCACAGGGAAGAGATAGTTGCTTTTTCTTTACACTATTTTGCATCGGTTCACTTCCTACAGCAGGTGACATGGAAAAACAGAAGTCAAAGAAAGAAACTGAAATCTAAGGTATGTTATAGGGCACGAATCTTCCTAATTCCTCACTCATCCCTGTATCCACATCCTTTGCCATGTGACTTTGCAGTTTCTCCCTCCAGAGAGGAGTCATGTCCCTGCCCTATTCTTTTCTGGTCAGTGGAAGGTGGGAGGAAGGGGCAGTGTGCTGGTTTTGAATGCAGGCCTTAAGAGACTTTGTTCACCTTTTTAGAAGCTTCTGACTTCTTCCATGAGATGAGCTTCCCCAGGAGCTGCCACCCCCTCAGTCTGGTCCCTGGGAAGCACACACAGGGAGCAGTGTACTATGCGCTTGAGAACACATGATTGTCATTCTAAGTTGCTGGATTTCAGGGTGGTTTATTAAGCAGTGTTATTGTGGTGATAGCTGACTGCTACAGAAAGTAGTACCTAGAACAGTAACCTGAAATATGTGGTGTTGGCTTTGGAACTGGAAACTGTCATAGGAGGCTATAAAAATGATGGCCTGGGGTATTGTGGCAGTTTGAACTTGGTGAATACCCAAAAGAAAGGATTATGTTTTTTGAACTAATCCATTCCAGTGGGTGTGGGGCCCTTTGATTGCATTAAATTTGGTTAAAGGAACTTAGATTAGATTACTTGATTAGATTTAGGGCTTTTGATTGGACTACATCAATGAGGCATGACTCAGGTTGAGTCTCTGCCCTCTTGCTGGGTCTGATATAAGCAGAGACACAGAGAGAGACGGGCACAGAGGAAAAGGAAGCTGCCATATTGATCCTGTCATGTGAGAGAGAGGACTGCGGGAAAACAGAAGCTCTGAGGGATGAGAGAGGTCCCAGAATCTGGAAACAGCAGAGTACAGAGGCGTGGAAAGAGGCTCCCAAGGGGCTGGGCCCACGGAGTAGCTCAAGGCTGAGGAGACAAGCCATATGCCTGATATCTCACAGCTGAACTCAGGAAGAAAGTGGAGGAATGAAGCCTGAGAAAGGAGGACCAGAAAGACAAGCCTTTGGTCTGGTTGCCCACAGCTGATCTCTGGGAGATGGTAGATTCTGGAGGGGAAGGCAGGGACCTCGGCAGAGATCGGCGGCCATCTTTACCACTTGACAGGACCCCAGAATCAACAGTAGCTGACTTTGGTGAGAAAGCATCCATGATGGTACCTTGATTTGGACATTTCACAGCTTCAGAACTAAAAGCTTTTACCCCAAATAAATCCATTTATTAAACCAACACATTTCTATTACTTTGTATTGGCAGCCTATTAGCAAACTAAGACATATATGAAACATTTGGTAAAACTGGCGTTTTTGCAATAAGTTGGAGGTTAGAAAATGCATCTAATGAACTCATGGACTTGGGCAGACAGTTTCCAGATAGAATGTTGAAGGCATGAGCTAGCTCCTGAAGTGTGTATTACACATTTGATGCATATATTAGGTTCCTGTGGCTGCTGTAACAAATCATCACAAACTGAGTGGCCTAAAACAACAAAAGTTTATTCTTTCACAGTTCTGGAGGCTAGAAGTTCAAAATTAAGGTGTCGGCAGGGCCATGCTCCCTCTGAAGACCCTAGGGGAGGAATTTTTTCTTGCCTCCCCCTGGCTTCTGGTAGTTACTAGCAATCTTTGGGGTTGCTTGGTTCGTAGATGCATCACTCCAGTCTCAGCTTCCGGCACTTCACGTGGCTTTCTCCCTGTTTATTTGAGCCTATGGTTCTTTTCCTCTTCTTATAAGGACATCAGTCATATTGGAGTAGGGTCCACCTTAGTCCAGTAATGACATCTGCAAAGACCCTATTTCCATCAAAGCCACATTCTGAGGTTCCAGGTGAATGAGAATTTTCGGGAGACACTATTCAACCCAGTACACATCCCTATAGCCATGCTTTTTGCCACATGACTTCACAGTTTCTTCCTCTAGGGGAGTGAGTGCATTTTCTTGGCCCATTCATGTTGAGATGGACCATAAGACTTTTCAGGCTGATGGAAGATCATTGGAAGTGCTGGTGTGCTGGTTTGAGCCCAAGCCTTAAGAGACATTGTGTCTTTATGCTCACCCTTCTGGAAACTTCTAACCTCTTCTATGAGGTGTGCTTCCCCTGGAAGCTATTGTCCCTGCACCACGCATCCCCCTCCAAGAGCAGATGTGGAGCAGAGCTGTCTCAGCCATCCTACAGAGTTGGGAGTCTGAGAATAAATTTTTTTTTAAGCCACTAGAGTTTAGGAGTTTGTGAAGCAGCAGTATTGTGGCAAGAGTTAGCAGAAATAAGTGAGGAAGGGGCAGAAGTAAAGGGGATAGTCACTCCTCAGCTCCTGCTAAAGCTGCCCTGCTGGGGATTGAACCAAGTGAGATATTTTCTCAAAAGGAGTCAAGAATCTAGCTGTGTAATCAGAAATCTCTTAATTTTTTAAATGTATGTATCTGTTCTAGTTTGCTAAAGCAGATACCATAAAATGGGTTGGTTTTAATAATAGGAATTTATTAGCTTACAAGCTTACAGTTTCGAGGCTGAGAAAATTGTCCAAGTTAAGGCATCACCAGGTGATGTTTTCTCCCCAAAGACTGCCTGCCAATGATCCTGGGCTCCTCTGTCACATGGCAAGGCACATGGCAGCATCTGCTGGTCTCTCCCTTCTCTTCTAGATTTCATTGCTTCCAGCTTCTTGCTTCCATGGATTTCTCTCACTTTTCATCTCATTTATAAAAGATGCCAGTAAGAGGATTAAGACCCATGCTGGGCCATGCCTTAACTGAAGTAACCTAATCAAAAGGTCCTATTTACAATAGGTTTACACCCACAGGAATGGATTAGCTTTAAGAACAATGCTTTTCTGGGGTACATAGATAGTTTCAAACCATCATAGTATCTAAATCAAATTTTTTAGGAGGTACCAAGGATTGAACCTGGATCCTCATACATGGGAAACAGGCGCTCAACTGCTTAGCTACATCACTCAAATTTTTTTTTTCAAATCACTGTGCTGTCCAAACCAAGCATGCCGGCCTATAGGTTTCTGCCTGGAAGCCTCCAGCTTAGTGTCTGGGATGTGGACCCACCAGGCCCAGTGGGTTCCTGTTCTCCAGCCACTTTTCCATGGATAAGCATCATTCTGGACAGATCCTGGTCCCCGAAGAAGGTGACATAGAACCCTGGTGGACCTAGCAGAAACCTAGGATTTCCGTTAGAAGGTAGTGCTGAGCCTCTTCTCTGAGGATGGACTTCACAGAACCCATCACTGGGCAGGACCCCTCCAGCCCTGGTCCACAGTGGATGCTGAGACAATTTAGGGACAACAGGCAATTTAAGGAATTTGTCATTCCTTGCCTTTCTTCTCCTTAACAGGGTATCTCGGGTTATGTTGTTAAGAATCATTTTGCAGCAAGATGTGCAGAGAGTTTCTGTAACAAAATGTTGGGATTTTAGGGGCTAACCAAAAAAACAAAAACCAAATAAAAAATTACTGGAGAAAAGGGAAATCAAACACAAGTTGAAATTGATTTTACTGGGTGAATGTCTCCCTTTAAATGTAAATGGAGCCCAAGTTCGTTCCTCTCCCAGACTTCTAGAAGGTGGCATTCAAAATGTTTACACTTGTTTCATCTGCCTTTTTTGCCAAGCCCTGGTCCCCCACACTCCTTTCCTTCGTTTCACACTTGTCGTTCGTTGCATACATATGCTCGATTTTATATACACATAGATATAATTTTTATATATGGCTTGTGAAATATGCCAGACAAAGAGTGAAATAGTCCTGAAAACAGCTGGAAAATTATGCAATGGTGGGGAGATTAGGCACACGTACATTCTGTACTGCGAAGTTGCACAACAGACCAAGTTCGTTATAAGTGAGGCTGGGAGGTTTTTATTTTTTCTCTAGGACAACAGCTTGCTTGGTGGAGCAGCATCCTGCAGAAACCGTTTGCTCAGGAGCCTCAGAATGTCCCTGAGGGAGAGGAGGTGAGCACAGAGACGAGGGAGCATGGTGGTGGGAATTCTGGCTGGGGAAGGTTGTCGAAGAGCTAGTGGAACCGGTACCCAGAGCACAGCGAGGCCAAGGCCCAGGATCCAGAGAGGTCAAGGCCTGGGGTCCAAGAAACCAATGCCCAGGGTCCAGGGAATCTGAGGCTGGAGCCCAGAGTAGCAGAGGCCCAATTTCTAGTGACAGTGAGGCTCAGCCTTTTGGAGACATCAGTTTCCCTGCTGCTGTGTGTCACCCATCCTAGTGGACAGAATACCTCAGATGAGTCTTGAGCCCAGGCACTCCCTCACTTTGTTGTCCTTGGAGCTCAGGATCTTTGTCTACACAGTGATGACTTGTCCAGGACCACCCTGGCTCTGTAATTCACAGGTCCATCCACCACTGCTCTTGTGCCCCAAGGAGGATACAGGAAAGCAGGGGCTTGGCATTAAGACCAGAGCTGGGTCACACCTGGTGCTGCTTGGGCTTGCGGGCTTGTCCTTGCTCAGTTCTGCATCTCATGGTCCCCCCACATTAAAGCCAGTGAGAGGAAACCCATGAGACCTGCAGTTGAGGTTCGAAACTTGATTGCCAAGGCCCAATTTGGGAGTAAGGGTGAGTAGGTGGACTTTTCTATGTGTTTATAAAAAAGAGATCTGAGGGTCTCAGTTGACCTCAGGTATTTCAGAGTGGCTGATAACATAATTTGCCTGTTCAAAAGTCGAGTACAGTATTATGGCCAATAGCAGTAGTCCGTCTGGGCTCTGCCTGGGAGGCCATGTGAGAGTACAGAGTTTGAGGTTGAATCCAAGGTACAGACAAACTAGGGTCCCTAAGCTATAACAGGGGAAAGCTGGGGCCCTGGGCTCTGGGAAGAACCCCCCAGCAAGCAGGGCCTGTGGCTCCCACCCCCACCCCCCACCCCCCACTCCTGGCTGAGCCATCAGCTCTGGTGCACGAGCTCTGCTGGCCGAGGTGGGAGCTCAACTGGCAGTTAGACCACGCCAAGGAAAGTTCGAGACTGCCCTACTGCTACAGCCGTCCAGAACGGAAGATGGGAAATCGCTGTGGGGGAACAGCTGCCACCTGGAAGTCATTTGATTTCCTCTTTCTCATTTTCAGAAATGCAATTAGGGTGGCCCGAGTGCTGCGTGGGCTCCGGGTGTGTGTCTGTGCTTCTTGGCTCTGTGGGGAGGTGTCCTGCCTATGGATCAGCATGCATCTGGGTACCTGTTTGCACACCTGTATCACTACACACGTGTGATGCTCTGTGGGACAGTATGCATGTGTGTGTGCATGTGTGCCAAAGAATGCTCTTGTCTCCATTCTCTAAATTACCTGTTAGGTGCCCTGAATTGACTTTCAGATTTCCATTCATATTAACTTGTTAGCAAGCCCCCTAATTCATATTAACTTGTTAGCCAAGCCAGAAATAGGTTGGCTTTTGCAATGGGGATTTATTAACTTGCAAGCTTACAATTCTGAGGCCATGAAAATGTCCAAATCCAGGCATCATCAAGCGATGCTTTCTCCCCAGACACTGGCTGCCAGTGCCCCTGGGCTCCTCTGTCACATGGCAAGGCACATGGCAGCATTTGCTGGTCTCTCCCTTCTCTTCCGGGTTTTTTTTATTTCACCTCTGGCTTCAGTGGCTTTCTCTCCTTTTGGCTGAATGTCATTCTCTTATATAAAGGACTCCAATAAGCAGATTAAAGCCCATCCTGGGCCACGCCTTAACTGAATTAACCTCATTGAAAGGTCCTACCAACGATAGGGTCACAACCACAGAAATGAACCAGCTTTAAGAACATGATTTCCTGGGGCACATACAGTCTCCAACTACAGTACCCCCCAACCTCAAAATGGCAGTTCTCCTGAGGTACCCTCCCCCATACCCCTACACCCCTTGCTACGAACCTCACCCTTAACCCTGCAACCCCACCTCCCCGTCTGCCTTTCCAGCAGTCTGTGCTTTTAGACCCAAGTTCCAAGGGACTGGGGGATGGCCCCTTCCTTGGGGGAAACAGGGAGACCATGCAAATGAATATTTTGGAAAATTTCAGCCACTTGAGGCTACCTGCCTGGGTGAGATAGCAGGGATGCCCAGGGTAGAGGAATGTCAAGCCAGGGTACCCCCATGGCCAGGTAGGTGGAGGGGGCAGTGGGAACAATGAGGGTGGGGCAAGCACCCAAAGTCTGCAGCTGCCCCTCAGCTTCAGTTTGTGGCTGCCCCATGGCAGAGCTGGCCCAGCATGGCCAGACGTGTTTGTCTTTTTCAGAGGAGCCAGAGATAGCAGATTCTTATGGGAAATATCTGGTTTTTCTTTTCTAATCTTTGCAAATAGTTCGAGTGAAAAACAAAAACCTGTGGGCCACCAGCTGGCAATCCCTTATACAGGCATTACGATGCTGGAGTTGATAAGCAATAGCTAATGACTCCCCTGCTTTCTGAAAAGGAGGGAGGAGGGAGAGGGAGGATGCTTGGGTGCTCCCAGGAGTTGGTCCCCAGAAGGGCAGGGCTCGGGGGTCTCAGGCAAGGCTCTCGGCGCCCTTGTAGGGTGCTGAACACTCGGCTTCTGAGATAAACTGCTCTTCAGGAGTGACCATGCCCTGATCTTAGCATCTTCCTTCATAAGCGGGAATGATCACAGTTTCCAACCCTGTAGAGATGCTATGAGGATTCCAGGAGACAATTTACCTGAGCACTTGCCCCAGGCCCGTCAACTCCTGCTGTTTCCCGTGTCCTCATCTCTCCACTCCAGTGGGAATAGAGGTGCAGCTTGGCCAGTCCCCTTTGACCAGGATAGGTGGGACGGTCATAGGGCAGGGATGTGAGTGATCTGTCCCCTGAGAAGGACCCAGGGAACCCCCTCACAGTATCCCCATGAACAATATAGAATGCAGGGTGAGTGTTTTCCAGTTCCCAGAGCATTTTGAAATTAACACTATCTTGCTTTATCTCCCTCCACCTCCCACCGTCAAAAACCCTCCACGTGGAAGAAAATGCAAACTCCTGGAGGCAATCTGCAAGGCTGAACTTTGTGTCCCCTGGCTGACTCTCTTACCTCATCTCCTCCCGTTTTCACCTTCCAGATTTGCCACTCCCCTTGGTTTTCCTGTAGCAGAGAAAGCTCTTCCCTGCCACAGGGACTTTGCACATGCTGGTCTCACTGTTTGAGAAGCTCATTGCTTAGGCTGTCCCATTCCTGGTAAATTCTCTCTGGTCAGGTCTAAGCCCCAACTTTCCCTGTCCCTCCCCTTCTTGCCCCATTCATTCTATATCACAGTCCCGTTTTTATTTTCTTCATAGCATCTCTCATTGATATTATCCTATTTTGTTGATTCATTCTACAAATATTTACTGAGCACCTACTATATATGCCAGGCTGTGCTTTGCCCATTGCTGTATTTCTTGCAAATCTTCAGGCAAGGTTTTTTGTAAAAAAATTATTGAAATCTATCATTCAAACATGAACATACAGAAACAATAGGTATATAGTAAAGCTTGTGCACTTATCATCAAGGCTCCCATACATCACCCCACCACCAACACCTTGCATTGTTGTGAAACATTTGTTGCAAACTATGAAAGAGCATCGTCAAAATAGTACTACTAACTATTACAGTACTAACTATAGCCCATATTTTACATTTGGTGTATTTTTCCCCCAACCCACCTGATTATTAACACCCTGTATTAGTATTATACATTTGTTGTAGTTCATGAAAGAACATTCTCACAGTCCATCTTCCATCACAGGATTCACTGTGTCATACAGTCCCATGCTTTGTACAATTTCGGTAAGATTTTTATCAGGGCAAAATCAACTCTAGCATCACGGCCACCGAGGTCTTGAAGTACAGCCAGGGTTTAGTTCTAAACTCAGTAATGGCATGGGAAAGGCATGTGGTCTAATTTACTCTGGAAAATTTCCAGTCTGTAGAGTTTTGTGCATGGGCGCAGTGTCTCCTGTACAGGAAATGATAAAGAGCAATATTGTCTTGTATTTTTGGGTGTTTGCTATGTATTGGTTCAAAGCCCTTTGTAGGCATTAAATCATTTAATTCTCAAAACCACCCTTTGAAGGAGGGTGATAATACCGTGCCCATTGTACAGTTTAAGAAAATGAGGCACAGGGAGATGAAGTAAATTTCCCAAGGTCACATGGGCTGTCTCTGAGCTGCCCTGTCCTCCTTCTCTCTCTCTCTCTCTCTCTCTCTCTCTCTCTCTATCTATCTCTATCTCTATCTCTATCTCTATCTCTATCTCTATCTCTATCTCTATCTCTATCTCTATCTCTA
>JAKSZT010054325.1:1065616-1140841 GCA_026826555.1 Tolypeutes matacus | reverse complement strand
CTCTATCTCTATCTCTATCTCTATCTCTATCTCTATCTCTATCTCTACCCCCCTCTCCCCCTCTAAGCTAGAGGACTTGAGATCACCAATGCTAGGTGAGTCCAGGCTGAAACCCCCCTGTTGGCAACCCCAGGTACAAGGCTACCAGCTGCCTGGGATGGCAACGCCGACAAGGTGGAGAAGGGAGCTCTCTAATTTGGAGCCCTGCCTCCGTATTCCAAATCGACATTCCTCTGGTCAGCTGCCAACAGGTCTTAGGAGTTGCTAACATCAACCTTTGGTTGAAAACACCTCTATGCCAGGCACCAAGCTCTGCCCACTACTGGGAGGTCGTTGTCCAATCCCTACCCTCCAAATGAGGCAAAAGGAGGCACGGAGATGGGGCAGACATGTGTGCAGACAGTGGCAGGGATGCTGTCTTTGAGAAGCTCCGGTCTGATGAGTGGGAGAGGAAAAGACCCAAGTCTATGGAGAGCATTTTGAGGGTCTGCTGTGCAACTGGGTTGATGGCGTGGGGGCTGCCCCGGTGTCTCAGGAGCAGGGATGAGGGGAGGTTGAGGGAGCGGTAGAGAGGAGGGGCAGATTCCAGAGCTAATGGTGGAGCTGCTGACTGCCTAGATGGGGCGGTAAAGCAAGGGAGGGGTCCGCGACGCCCCCGGGTCCCTGGCTGGGTGCCTGCTTGGAGAGTGAAGCTGGGGGAGGAGGTCGAAAGGGTTGCCCTTTGGGGGTGGGCCTCTCCATCTTGATGGGGGTGTGTGGGAGAAGCTCATATGGACTCTCTTGAACTCGCCAGAAAGGGGGAGATTGCCCAGGAAGGGGGGCGGAATGGGTAGGAATGGGGCTGTGGAAGGAAGAATGGGGCAGAGGCACCCCTCAGTGGGGAGAGGAGAACCCAGGGCAGAGAGAGCTAAGAAAAGAGAGCTCATCTTGGGTGGAGGGGCCACTTAAGTGGACATGAGATGACATCCATTGGAACCAGCCTTGAGGAAGGGCCAGAGGCATTAGGGGACAGGGTGAACCCCCTTTGGAGGCTGCTAGGAGCCACCCCCCACCCCATATTGTTCCCAGATCAAGAACAACTAGGCCCAGAGATGGTTTATTTCACTTAAAAAAAAAGCTTTAAAGGGGAGTGGATGTGGCTCAGGCAGTTGGGCACCCTACCTCCCACATAGAAGGTCCCAGGTTCGGTTCCAGTGCCTCCTGAAGAAGACAAACAATTAGCAGACAATGAGCAAAAACAATGAGTAGACAACAAACAAGACAATGCACAAACAACGAGCAGATAGCAAGCAAAAACAAAAACAAGCAGGGAGCGGATGTGGCTCAAGCAATTGGGTGACCGCCTCCCACATGGGAGGTCCTGGGTTTGGTTCCCCATGCCTCCTAAAGAAGAAACAAGCAGACAATGAGCAGATAACAAGCAGACAAAAAGCAAACAACTATGAGCAAAAACAATGAGTAAACATCTGGGGAGGGGGGATCCTTAACATTTGCTCCAGTGATACAGGCATATGAATATATTATATATGTATATATATTTGTACAGAAGAATCAGAAGAAGGGGACACGAATTTGTGGGGTGCAGAGGTGACCAGCACCTCTATGCCCTCCCAGGAGTTTTGTGTCAGGTCTCAGTGTTTCTGCAGAAGTGGAAGGACTATCTGGGAGGTGCCAGCCAGAAAGGAGCTTTCTAGTGATGGGGCTTCTGGACAACCATAAAAGAGCAGTGGGGTTCCCCAGGGAGTCCCCAGTGGCTGCAGTGATGGCCAAAGGTCCTCCACCTGCACCCAGAGTTTCCTCCCACCAGGTCTTGGTCTCTGGATTTCATCGGCAGCCACTGCCACCACCAGCTCCTTCCAGAATCTTCAGTCCCCAGAAGGCCCCTACATCCTTGATACCGGGAACTGAGTGGGGTCAGGTTGGACTTGACAGAAGGGGCTTATGTGCATATTCTGCATATGGAGGGTGACCCAGGGGGAACAAAGCCTTCGAAGGCCAGGGACCCTGTGGCAATTAGAAGCTGAATGGACCCCAGAAGATCATAAGATCAGCTAATCCATTCCTGTGCATGTAAACATATTGTAGATTGGACCTTTTGATTAGATCACATCAGTAGGGCAGGGCCCAGGGTGGGTCTTAATCCTTTTACTGGAATCCTTTATAAACGGAGGAATAAAAGCCTCAGACATAGAAAAAAATGGCAGAGACAGAGAAACCCCAAGAGGCTGAGAAGAGAGGCCCCAGAGGTGAGAGGCTGAAATCAGCAAAGCACAGAGGCACAGAAAGAGATGAGGCCTGGAGGAGAGGGGAGAGATGAGCCACATGCCTAATGGCCCACAGCTGAGCTCAGGGAGAACATAAGCCTGGAGGAGAAGGCAGAGACTGCCCTGCCATGTGCTTGATCAACACAGCTGAGCTTGGAAAGAAAGTATCTTTCTTTCTTTCTTTCTTTCTTTCTTTATTTTTATAGATTTATTTTTTTTATTTTTTTTATTCATTTATCCCCCCCTTGCTGCTTGTGCTCGCTTGGTCAGCTAACCATGCCATGCGGGCGGGCTTGCCTTCACCAGGAGGCCCCGGGAACCGAACCCGGAGCCTCCCATATGGTAAACGGGAGCCCTACTGATTGAGCCACAGCCGCTTCCCGAAAGTATCTTTAGATGATGCTGCCATGGGCCTGATCACCCATAGCTGTAACTCGGTGAGACAGCATCTCTTGATGATGCCTTGATTTGGACACTTCCACGGCCTCAGAAATGTAAGCTTTTAACTTAATTAATTCCCATTATAAAAGCCAACCCATTTCTGGTATATTACTCCCAGCAGCTTTTAGACCACAGAGGTCAAGAAAGACTGGAGCCATGGAGATTTTCCCAGGATTGTGAGAAATGAGGAAATGCCCAATCAGGTTGACCAAAGGCTTTTAATACAAAAAACACTGTAATAGAATTGTGTCCTTCACAGGGTGTTTACAGGATTTATAAATAAAGACATTGCTTTGACATGCTTTACGGATGATTTTGTTTAGAGATGGGACATATACACAAAGACCTATGAATAATGGCTTTCACCAGGTAGGGGTGAGTGTGTGTCTGTGCAATGATTTCTTCATTTGGAAGTAAAGGCAAATGTGTAATTTGAGGTGCTGGGGGACAGTGGGTTTGAGAGTTTGAAGTTATTTCAAGAATCCCAAAAAGGAAAAGATTATGTTCTTGAACTAATCCATTCCTGTGCATGTGGGGGCCTTTTATTTATTTATTTATGTATTTTTTTATTTTTTCTTTTTTAAAGATACTTAGATTACATAAATGTTACATAAAAAAATACAGGGGATTCCCATATGCATCGCTTCCTACCCCTCCCACATTTTCCCACATTAACAACATCCTTCATTAGTATGGTACCATTTGTTACAATTGAAGAACACATTTTAGACCATTGCCACTAAGCATGGATTATAGTTTACATTGTAGTTTACGCTCTCTCCCACACAATTTTGTAAGTTATGGCAAGATACATAATGGCCTGTATCTGTCAATGCAATGTCATTCAGGACAATACCCAAGTCCCCCAAATGCCCCCATATTACACCTGTTTTTCCCTCTTCCTCCCATCAGAACCTCCAGTGGCCACTGCCTCCACATCAATAATATAATTTCTTCCATTGCTGGAATCACAATAAGTCTATACTAGAATACCAGTAAGTCTACTTTAGCCCATAGTTCATTCCCCAATCCTGAGGATTCTGGGATGGTGATGTCCACTCTACCTCTAACTGGGAGGGGGCCTAGATCCCATGGGGCAGATGGATGGGACAATCTTGCTTGCAGTTGTAGACTCTCTCTGTTCCTTGGGATGGTCGTTATCCATCATCACCTCCTTGTTAGTTGCCTGGGTGGGTCCAATGAACTGGTGAGTAGGTGGTACAACTCTATTGAGATTCAGGGCCCAGCTGGCACATGGAAAGCCCAAAGATTTAAGTCTCTTGGACATACACCTATCAACTCTAGTGCTAACTCTAGGTTCAAATAGAAGGGGCAGAAGAGCCATGTGTTGGGAAACACAACTGAGTCTAACTCTACCTCACAGGGGAGCATAAATTCCAAAGTAGGGTCCACTGGCAGGGTGCCAAACTCCTGAGCTATTTTCCCTGCTTATAGTGTCTGGATGTGAACCTCTTCCCATGTATCCCCCATCACTGACACCCCGCACCAATGATCCTCCTCTGTCATAGTTGTAACCCTTCTGTGACCCAAAACTTCTTAAAAAATGAAGCCAACAAAATAACCAAATACAATTAATAAGAAAATGAAATAATAATGAAAGTTTTAAAAATAAGAATTAAAATATTTTTAAAAAATTAAAAATTTGGAATAATGAAAAAATATTTTTTTAAAAAAATTTGGCATTATGTCTTTCATCACTGTAAAATCTGTTGCCTTGTATGCACAGTGACATTTTCTTCTGTTTATTCCCCCAGTGTCTTATTATTTTCATTTTCTCTTCAAAGAAGCTTTAGGTTACAGAAAAGTGACATACAGAACAGGGGATTTCCACATACCCAACATCCTCCCCCTTTTCCCCTTTTCCCTATTAATAACATTTTATATGTGGATGGTACATTTGTTGCAATTGATGTACAGATATTGAAACTTTGTTACTAACCATGGTCAATGATTTACATTATAGTTTACATTTTGGACTGTACACTTTTATACATTTTGATGAAATTTAACATGGCCTGTATCCATTATTGCAAGATCATATAGTACAATTCCATTGCCCTGTGGGGTCCTTTTGATTAGATTACATCAGTGAGACATGACACAGGTTGGGTTTCTGCCCTCTTGCTGGGCCTTATATAAGTGCAGACAGAGGAAGAGATACACAAAGAAAAAGGAAGATGCCATTTTGATCCTGCCATGTGAGAGAGAACTCGAGGATCACTAGCAGCCAAGCTTAAGCACAAAGCCCCCAAGAGGCTGGGCCCACAGAGCAGCTCAAGGCTTAAGAGAGGTACCATATGCCTGATAACTCACAGCTGAACTCAGGAAGAAAGTAGAGCAGCCAAGACTGAGAGAGAAGGCCCGGAAAGAGACAAGCCCTATGCCTGGTTGCCCACAGCTGAGCTCCAGGAGGCGGTAGATTCTGGCGGGGAAGGCAGGGACTTTGGCAGAGATTGGTGGCCATCTTGCATTGCCATGTGGCAGGACCCCAGGATCACCAGTTGCTGACTTTGGTGAGAAAGCATCTTTGATGAAGCTTTTCTTTCTTTCTTTTTTTAAAACAGGCATCTATCTATCTATCTATCTATCTATCTATCTATCTATCTATCATCTATCTATCTATCTATCATCTCTACCACCCACCCTGAGATGGCTCTCTTGTTTGTCTGCTCATTTTGTCTGCTCACTGTGTCTGCTCATTGTCTCCTCGCTGTGTCTGCTTGTCTTCTTTAGGAGGCACCAGGAACTGAACCCTGGACCTCCCATGTGGGAGGAGGGTGCCCAACTGCTTGAGCTATATCTGCTTCCCTCTGATGGGGCTTTGATTTGGACATTTCATGGCACTGGAAATTTAAGATTTTTCCCTAGTAAAATTCCCATTATAAAAGCCAATCCATTTCTGGTGCTTTGCACTGGCAGCCTTTTGATGAACTAAGACACTGGGGTTGAGCCCTCCAGCATCCATTCTGCCCTAGATGATTAACACAGACTCATCCCAGGAATTCCCTTTCCCTTGTCAGTGACTGGTTCAGCATTGGGCATGCAATTTGGTCTTGATCCAGAAGACCAGAGGGGGAGTCAACAGGGCTTCCTGGCAGGACATCTGGAAGCATTTTGACCATCTTTCTTCCTGGCCAAGGGCAAAGTCAACACTATTAAGACCACTGGATTAGCCGGGGGTGGGGGGGGTGTCTCCAGCCATCCTAGCTTATGAGATAATGCATTTCCTTATAGTTTAAGTTAGCTCTCTTACTTGCAGCCAAGAGCATCCTAAGGGATCCAGAGACCATTCCCAAATGGGAAGTCTGGATCAAATAGCCTTCATGACTCCTGGGAGACACTAGACACAGGTAGACCTAGGATCTAGACCCTAACCCAAGCAGTCCCAGGGTGTCATAGTCTATCCCACCCAGACAGCCCCTTTGAAATTCTCGGGCCTTACTCTTTCTCTGCTGGGTTAAGCATACATGCCAGTGGGCAGGCCCAAGTAGACAGAGAGCTTTTATCCTCCCTGATGAGTCATTATGGTTTACATTGAATCTGAGCCTCCAAGGTGTGTCTCCATGTAGGGGTGTTGACTGAGCCTGAATCCCAAGCTTTCAAACTTTAAGCATTTAGTCTTTCACTTCAAGGCAGAACTGATCTAATGGTGATGTGACACCTCTGTGTGGCACAGGGCAATGAAAACAATGACTGCCTGGACATCTACCCACATTTCCTATTTTGCCTGACATAGTTTCCCTGGCAGTGTGTGTGTGTGTGTGTGTGTGTGTGTGTGTCTCAATAAACAGTGAGAACCAGCACTCCCCCAAAGACCACCCAGCCACCACATTCTGTTTAATTGGCCTTCCCCTGACATATTGTTCCTCAAGGCCAGAACTCTGCCAAGGCATCTGCTGGGACCATGACACCTGCCATTTGCCACCAGCGGAGGGGGACAGAGCTGCTGCCTTCAGAGCCCCCTCGACAAGGCCACTGTTTTAGTTTCTTGCTGCCAAAGCAAATACCATGCAATGAGTTGGCTTAAACATTGGGAATTTATTGGCTCACAGTTTTGAGGCGAGGAGAAGTCCCAAACCAAGGCGTCAGCAAGGCAAGACTTTCTCCCAAAAAACTGTGGCATTCTGGGGCTGGCTGCCAGCCATTCTTAGTCCTTGGCTTTTCTGTCACATGGCAATGCATGTGGTGGCCTCTCCTGGCTTCTCCTTTCTCTTCCAGGTTCCACTGACTTTCAACTTCTGGCTGCTCCCAGTGGCATTCTCTTTCTGTGACCTTCTCTATAAGGACACCAGATTAAGACCCTTCCTGATTCAGCTGGGCCAAACCTTCACTGAAGTAACCTCATCAAAAGCTCCTAATCATAGGAGTCCACAACCCACAGGAATGGATTAAGTTTAAGAACATGTTTTTCTGGGATACACAGCTCCAAACCACCACAGTCACTATAGGACTCACGGGGCTGGGAGAGCCTAGCTCCCTCCCCACCATCCTCAAGAGCTTGCCCTTCAGAGAGAGGTCCCATGAAATCTCGCTGCCTCCATCTGCTTGCAGCTGGCAGCATGGGCAGGGCCTGCCAAGGAAGGTGACAGAAGACCTTCTGCACATTAGTTTCTGTTGGACCGTCAAGGGGACAGGAATGGTTCTCAAATGGGCTCCTATTTCTACTGAGGTCTGGGCTGGGATGTGTGGCCTGAAAGCCAGAGGCTGAGCTGAGAGCCCTGACCCGCTGCAAAACCACATGGGAGACCTCTCCCACTGTGGGCTGGATCTGGTGGTGAGAAAAATGTTTTCCTTTCTTAATGTGGATCTCTCCTACTCCTTCTCTGAGGCATTTGTGGTGATTTGAGACACCCAAGACAACAAGGAAAGATCTTTCTGCACCTCACATCCTTGGAAAGATTTCAAGGGCAGTGGGGGAGAGAGAGTGGGTTTGGAGAGCCAAAGCTGATAGGGAATTGTCCTCCTTCCTCTCCTCACCCATAACACAGGGCTGTTCCACAGCCTTCAGGGACCAGGTTGGTAAGAATCATGAGGAACAGGTGGATGTAGGACACTAGGGGGTGGTGGGGACTGTGTCAAGCCAGAGAGTGCAAGCCAGACCTAAAGGCATTCAGGTTCTGCTAAACACAAACAGACATGACACACACTAAACAAAGCATCCAAGCTGAATTGGCCCCATGGTCCTTAGTTTGTGTCTTGGAGATGTAGACTGAATAAGTAGGGCTTGAGCAAAGAATCACTGGGAATTTCTGTGTCCCACATTTCATCTGGAGAAGGAGAGGAGGGATCAGGGGGAGAGGCCAGTACCAGTGGGTCTGAAAGCAATTTTCAAGAAGAAGAGGCATATTTTTGAGACTGGCAATCAGGGCCAGAAGCTAGGATATATTTACAATCCTCCCCCACCCCCTGCCCCATGGAGGGTATAACTAATTTTTTATGTGTGTGTCTGATTCATCCACTCAGCCTTGTGGGTTATCATTTCAGGGGTGCCTTGTGGGGAGGATCTGCTTCCCATTCATCCTTGTGGGGCTCTGTCTGGGTAGCGTGGCATCCCAAGCCAGGGATAGAGCCTCCAGAGGCTGAGGGTGATATAAGAAGGAATAGCTGCCTGGAGTTACTCAGATGTGTCCGGGAGACAAACCCCCTTCAGAAAAGTATCTTAGAGAAGTATCCCGAGGTGTGTAAGACATTTTACTAACTGGACATGGTAGAATATATTGACTCACAAAGTGAGAAAGTTATTATTCCCTTTCAGGCCTCCTTCCATCCTTCTGATTACATCAAAGTAAAGGTCTCTGCGTGTGCTAGTCTGTCTTAACACTTTTGTAACACTTGCTAATCAGCTTCTGCCTCAGCGTCTTTTGCAGGCAGCAGCATCTGGAATTTGATAACGTTTTGGTTTTCATTTTATTTGTTTTTCAACAGTTATCTTTGATCGATAGTGAGGGATGTTGGCTTTTCCATTGATGGTGGTCATTTAAAGCATCTATAGCAAATTTAAGTAAATTATTTAGTACTGTATAAAAAAAAATAATGGTAGTGGTAGTAAGAGGATATGGTAACGACTGTAAACATGGCAGAGAAGTGAGCGAAGTTTGGGTGGCCGTGGCAGACTGTGACCCTTGAAGCTGGTGAGGTTGGGTTTCACTCATCTTTGGAGGAGAATGAAAGCACAGACAAACCACATGAGAAATGAGTGGAAAAGACTTGTAAATCTCAGGACTACTACCTACCTAACTGGACCAACTCTGGGCTGCCTGGCTCCCTCAGCCTTCCAGATTCAGCTCAGATGCCACTTCTTATGGGAAGCCCTCTTGAATGCCCAGCTCTTCCCTCCACACTGATCACCATCCATCTTTCTCTGCAGTCAGCTGGGTTATCAGAGGCAATGAAAACAGATGCTCTGCATAGTGCAGGGCAGGTGCCCCATTTAGTGGCTGAAAAGCAGGAACAGTTGGAAATCAACATTCTCTGTGAAATCCCATCCAATTTAAGTTTGTTGACAGCCCATTTAGTTTTTAGGAAAACACTCAGAAAGCCAAATGAACCTGCCTGGGGAACGGATCCATCTTAGGCACCCTCAGTAATCTCACATCTAGGTCCTGGCAATGACAGAACTGAGGATACCAAATCACAGCTTGTGCAAGTTGTGCAAGTCATGTGCTTTCTCCATAAGACCGGGCCCTCCTAGTGGGCAGGAAGAGGGTCTTAGTCCTCTCCCAGTCCTTGGACCCTGCCCAAGGCTGTCGTCCAGTGTGCACAGGCCAGGGTACAGGCTGAATGGAGATAAAAAGGGATGGGTGCCCACCCTCTGGGGAAGTGAGGCAGAAACTGGGCGTTCTCACAGACACATGCCTGGGAAGGAGCAACCCAGCAGGTCCTGGGGAGGGAGGGTCCCTGGGCTAGAGGCCCTCAGCCTTCTGGGCAGCGAAAATATCAGGACCTTGCAGGAGAGGAGGAATTCCAGCTGAGCCTGGGACTTGACAGAAAACCTGCCCCAGGACGGCTTTGGCTGTAGAATTGGAAAAGGTGGTCAGACGGTGGAGCGGTTCCTTTTTTAGGCTGGGGGCAGAATGCCCACGGGGAAGTGGGTATCCAGGTGGGACTCAGGACGGGGGAGGGCAGCAACTCGAACACGCGTTAGGAGGGAGGCTAGAGGTCTGGCAGGAGGCGGCTGTGCTCAGGGGCTACAATGGAGGGGAACAGGGAGTCCAGGTGGAGAGGAGTTGGAGACGAGGGCATACTGGCCTTTGTAAGGACAAAAGTTGATGTTTGGGGTAGCCCCTGGAGTGCACCCTCGCGCCTCCGGGGCCTCCACCCGGCATCAGGCCAAGCTCAGAGAACTCTCTCCGCGCCTTCCCCCCGGAGACCCAGCAGCCAGGACCTCCTCCCTCCATCCTTGCTCTCCGTCCTGCTCCAGGGGACAGAGAGAAGCGGTGACGGTCCCTCGAGCCTCGCGGCAGGCGGACGGGTGGGACCCGGGCGCCTCGAGGACTCTTTGGGTGGCGATGCTCGGGCCCGCGCCTTTCCTCCAAGGCCGCGGGGCGCGCCGAGGGTGGCCGGCGGCGGGCTTCCTTGAGCCTGGTCCGCGGCGCTGCTCTGCCGCCGCCTGGGGGTGTCTCTGCTTCGCTGCGAGCAGGGAACCGCGGCGGCGGCCGCGCCAAGAAGCGCCGGGTCACCGCAGGCTGAGGCGCCCGCCGTCCCCGCCCTCTCCCTCTCTCGCCGTCTCCCTCCCTCCCGCCTCCCTCACTCGCTCGCTTGCTTCTTCCCTCTCCCCGCCCCCCCCTCCGCGCTCCTCCGCCCGCCCCTCCGCGCCGCGCCTCCTCCGCCCCGCGCCCTGCGGTGCTGCAGCTGCGGGCGGCTCCAGCTGCCCCCAGATGTGGGCTGGGCGGCGCGCGGGGAACTTTCGAGCCGGCTGCGAGTGCGGGGCCCGGGCTGCGGTCCGGCTGCCATGGATCCGCCGGCGGGAGCCGCTTGCCGCCTGCTCTGCCCCGCGCGGCTGCTGCTGCTACTGCTCCTGCCGCCGCCGCTACTGCTGCTGCTGCCGCCGCCGTCGGCCGCCGACGCCCGGCTCGCCGTTGCCGCCGACCCCCCAGGTAGGCGCAGCCGGGTCCCCACGCCTGGCGACCCTCCCTTCGGCCACGCCCTGTCCCGCCTGCCCCGCTGCCCCCTCCCCAGGCGTCGTCCAGAACGACTCGGGCAAACTCCGTGCGCCCCGCCCGGGGCCAAGTTGGCCAACTTCGGGGCCGGGCTGGTCGCGCAGGGGGCGCCCCGCGGCGCACCCAGGCGTCTAGGTCTCGGGGGGAGCCTCGGAGCACTCGTGGCTCCCGGGACGCGGAGTGTGGAGCCCGAGGGCCGGGAAAGCCCCGTGGCGGAGAGCGCAGCGCCAGCCCCAGCGGGTCCGGGGGAGCCAGGGCGAGGCGGCGCCTGGGCTCGCGTCCGGGGACGCTCGGGAGGAGCCCGGGTGCTGAGCGCGCCGCCTCGGGCCCTGTGGATGGGTTGGGGCGACTAGGAGGGGATCCACGGAGATCAGAGGGACCCTGCTTCACTCTTCCCGTTCTCGGGTGCCCCTGGAGATGGGGGTTGACAGCGGGCTGACCAGGAGCTGGACAGAGGACAGGCCGCCTATGCCCGGGGTAGCCGAGTTCTCGCCACTCCAGAGGCGAGCGGTGAGAGCACTCGGGTGGCACGGCCCCGCCGAGGGGTCGAGGCTTACGGGTAGGGGGGCAACTGAGAATGGCTTCCGAGCCGCCCCACGTCCTGCCAAGGACAGTAGGATCAGGGGAGCGGGGTGGGGGCCGCTTTGACGGCACTGTCCCCTGGGGAACTGCGAGATGTCCGCGGAGCTCCAACCCGGAGCGGCTTGCAGGGTCCTGGAGGGGGACGGCCCGGGGGCGGCGGGAATCCGGTTTGGTGGCCCTGTTAACGCCCCTTCCCGGTTGCAAGAAAGCCGGGGAGGTGCAGGCTACCTCCTGGGGACTACCTGGCGGAATGCCTCTTCCCTTCGCTGTGGCGCTGGGGGCGGAGTGCGGGGCTCCCGGGCGGGGATGTTGCCACCGGTCTAACGCCCCTTCCCATTGCAGGCGGACCCCTGGGACCCGGAGCGGAGCGCATCCTGGCGGTGCCGGTGCGCACTGACGCCCAGGGCCGCTTGGTGTCCCACGTGGTGTCGGCGGCGACAGCCAGGGCAGGGGTACGAGCCCGCAGGGCCGCCCCGGTCCATAACCCGGGCTTCCCCGGAGGCAGCGAGGAGGACCCCGGCAGCCGCCTCTTCTACAATGTCACGGTCCTCGGCAGAGACCTGCACCTGCGGCTGCGGCCCAACTCCCGCCTCGTGGCGCCCGGGGCCACGGTGGAGTGGCAGGGCGAAACCGGCGCCACGCGGGTGGAGCCCCTCCTTGGGACCTGCCTCTTCGTCGGGGATGTGGCTGGCCTGCCCGAAGCTTCCTCGGTGGCGCTCAGCAACTGCGACGGCCTGGTGAGCACGCGCTTCTCTCGCTCCTTTTTTTTTTTTTTTCCCATCGACCTTGCTTGGGCTTCAGAAGCCAGTTACCCGGGAGTCCCGCGGAAGGCAGGGCTTGCAGGAGGCCCTGGCACCCCTACCATCCGTTCCTTAGGGAGGCATCGGCTCCGTCTAACGGGGTTGGCTGGAAGATCATTCTATTTTGATTGGCTTGAGAAGGATGCAATTTATGTAGGGAGAAGGCCAGACTCTGGAAGCTCTCATAATGTAGCAGAGTGTGTCTCTCTTATGCCTGTCTGCACACGTGTCAAATCCAGGAGTGGACCGGTGTAGGTGCGGCATGGCTGTGAGTGTGTGTCTGCACATGCGTTTCCAGGATGTCGGTGTGGGTTCATTATCTGGTTGCATGTACACCTGGGTGTATAGGCGAATGTGCCACCCTGTCTCTGTGCACGTGTGTATCTGTGGATCTCTGCACATAAGGTTAAGTGGGTGTCCCTGTGCAGGTGTGACAGGTGTGTGTGGGTGCTGGCAGACAGTTTTCTCATTTCTGTCTGTGCAGGTGGTGCCAGCCCTGGGAGCTGAAATGCCTATAGCCCTCTGTCCCCTGGCTGACAGGGAGCCACTGATTTGTGTGTTTGTGTGTGTGTGCGTGTGGTTTCCTGGCAAACTCCAACTTACTATTTGAAAAGTAGGTTTTTTCTCTGGGTTTTGAGCCAAGGGGAGCATTTGGAAAATACAGGCTGTGGTGCCCACAGGCTGCTCGGCTTTTTGTGGGTGGGGGGTGGGGGGGTCAGGTGCTGGAGGATGGGAAAGAAGTTGGGGGGGTCCCCTTGGGGATTACCTGGGCCACCCACTGTGGCTGGACTCTGGGAAGTTCTCCTGCTTCTGGGGACCCCCCCGGAGGGACTGTGGCTCCGCACAAGGGGGGCCTCAGAGGAAGCCTGGATCGATGCTCAGGGAGCAGGCTGACATTGGCGGTGTTCTGTCCGGCGGTTCGTTGGCCTGGCACGCAGCAGAAGCCACTGCAGTTTTCTATTTTGGTTTGGGTGTGCGGTGGTCAGGCCAACTCTGCTGGTCAGACATCTGAAACCGCCCACCGTGGGTTCAGCCTTAATTGCCAGTCAGGACGCTCCTGCCTCAAGTGATTGGCCACTGTCAGCCCGGCTGGCCCCTGAGCACATCTGTCCCCAGGCCACCGAGAAGGAGCCGGCAATTACACTCGAGCCAAACCACCTCAGGCGGTCTTTTTATGGAGATGCAGGAAACTTCACTTGTTGCTCAGGAAAATCACTGCTTTGGGCTGGATGGAGTTAGAACCTGGGCACAGTATCCTCATTCTGTGGACTATAAATGTCCTCGGAGGAGTTGGGTGAAAATGGTGCAAACCTTTAGATTCCCCAGTTGTCTCTGTGGACATCCCGGGCCTCCTGAATGGATCACATTTTACCCTGGCATGAATTTCCTAAATGGAAGGGAATCAGTGGTGGGGACTTGGGGTGGGGTGGGGGGTGGGGTTTAACATGATGCAGCCTGTTGGTATGCCAACTCCTAGGTACTAATGCATTCCGGATGGAGAGCCTTTCAGCATTTGCCCTGTATCATTCATTTCATCTGTTCATTAGGTGATTCATTCATTCAGCCAGCACCTCCTAATGCGTATGTGTCCTCTGTATTGGTCAGAGACATGGGGGGCCCAGTACCCACCCTGGGGCTTACATCCTCTGGGCAGCAGGTGGGCTGAAGAGCACTCTGGCCAGGGATTTGAGGGTATACTCCTGGGAAGAGGGCTATTTTTTAAAAAGATATTTTTAGGATTGAAGTTGTGAACTTACAAAACAGTCATGCACATGTGTAGAATTCCCATACAACACCCCTTAACCAACACACCACACCATTGTGGAACATCTCTTACAGATTATGAGTAATATCATTAGACTGTTACCACTAATTATGGTCCATAGTATACATTTGGCATATTTTTTCCATACCTGGGGGGCTTATTTGAATGGGGTCTCAGAGGATGAGTCGCCAGGTTGAAAAGGCACCTGTTGGCTATCTGGACAAAGGGAACAGCACGTCCAGAGGTACCAGATATGAACTGGCCCAGCTGGGACAGACAGGGTAAGATGACAGTTATACATAGGAGGATCTGCTGTTTCTAAATATAGCAAAGCAGGGTATGCCTGCAGATCCCCAGGGATCTTGTTAAAATGCAGATTCCATTTCAGCTGGTCTGGGGTGGACCTAAGTTCTGACTTTCTAGTAAACACTCAGGTTAGGCTGATGTTCTGGGTCTGTGGGACACACTTAGAGAAGCCAGGA
This sequence comes from Tolypeutes matacus, assembly GCA_026826555.1. Classification (NCBI taxonomy): domain Eukaryota; kingdom Metazoa; phylum Chordata; class Mammalia; order Cingulata; family Chlamyphoridae; genus Tolypeutes; species Tolypeutes matacus. Next base: position 1,126,327 of record JAKSZT010054325.1, on the reverse strand, counting down.
TTCTACAGCTCCATTGCTCCAGGGGTGTTCTGCAGGATTGCAGCACAAGTTGCTCTGAGCAAATGGGATTCAGTGGACCTCAGTTTGGGAAACTGCATTTTGTGTTCATTCTGGGAGATCCAAGGCATCCCATCAGGATATATGGGCTCTGAGAAGTTCGGTTATAAAGAAACCTCTCAAATGTGGTGTAATCCAGCACTCCCACACTGCCAGGACCACTGAAACCCTTTCTTTGCAAAATCTGTGGAACTAGTCTTCCGGGAAGATGTGTGGAGAGACCACGGAGCAGAAGTCAATGTGCAAGTTCACAACAGGTGCTGTGGGCTTGCATCTTAAGTTTGGATGCTTAGGTGGTATCTTACTTTGCCAAAGGCTGCCAATGCAAAGTAACAGAACTGTGTTGGTTTTTATAAATGGGATTTATTTGGGGTAAAAGCTTACAGTTCTGAGGCTGTGAAATGTCCAGATCAAGGCCCCATCAGGGATGCTTTCTCACCAGTCAGCTACTGGTGATCCTGGGGTTTTGCCATGTGGCAGAGATAATGACTGAGCTCTGCCAAGATCCCTGCTTTTCCCTCCAGAATCTACCATCTCCTGGAGCTCAGCTGTGGGCAATCAGGCATAGGGCTTGTCTCTTTCTGGGCCTCCTCTCTCAGTCTTGGCTTCTCTACTTTCTTCCTGAGTTCAATTGTGGTCTATCAGGCACATGGCTCCTCTCTTCAGCCTTGAGCAGCTCCATGGGTCCAGAATCTTGGGGACTTTGTGCTTCAGCTTTGATTGCTAGCAATCCCCAAGTCCTCTCTCTCTCTCATGGTAGGGTCAAAAATGGTGGCCTCCTATCTCTGTCTTTCTCTCTCTGTGTCTCCATTTATATAAAGCTCCAGAAGAGGGTGGAGAACCAACCTAAGTCACACCTCACTGACGTAGTCCAATCAAAATGGCCACACAACCACAGAAATGGTAAGTTCAAGAACATAATCTCTTTCTTTTTGGGATTCATAGAAGAACTTCAAACTGTCGCAAATGGGCCATACCTCTCCTAATAGCCAATGGCCCTTTCAGGCCAATTTTCCCATCCCTGGAAATACTACCCCTGCTATTGCCTGGCTTGGCTGAGTTTGTTTCTCTGCATTAAAGGAAGGCTGTTGTAACTTTCTTTACTATGGACAGCACTCTCCCAATCCATGGAATACATTGGGATTCTGATATCTGTGCATTGGGCTGGATGCTTTCAGTAGCAAGTGACAGAAAACTCAAGTCAAATTCATTGAAATAGGAAGGGGAACTTTTTAGCTCACATGGTGGAGAAGTCTTCAGGTGTGGCTGGATCCAGATGCTCCCACTGGGTCATCAGGACTCCGGCTGTCTCTTGCCTTCCTGGGTGTTGACTTCTTTCTCAGATTGATTCCCTCCATGGTGAATCAGGGAGTCCCATTCCCCACCCCCAACCCCCTCTCCCCCCATGGTGCCAGGCTGACATCTTTTACTGATAAGTGCTGGGTATCACTCAGAACTGGAGTCAGCTGCAGAAGTCAGGGCCTGAGGTTTGCAGAATCCTGTAAACTGAGAGTGTGGGAGGCACGGCTCCCCAAAGCAACTGAAATCAGGATCCCTGGACAGCCAAGAAGCAAATTCTACTGGATTCAGGGAGAAGTACACACTCAGGAGATGCCACATTGAAGATAAAGCTTCTTAAGACATACCGTGCACCTTATTTCCCCAGAGGCTGGTGAGTGTAGAGTTTCTGGTTCCCTTACAAGGCACTAGATAGGCATTTTTCATAATATTCCCAGGGAGGGGTTAAAGTTTGCTTTTTTGCAGTGCATCAGAAAAAAAAATGCTTAGCAAAGTATTCTTATACGTCAAGAGCCTTCTAGTACCTCTTGGGACCCATGATAGCTGTGCTAATTTTACATCGTTCTCACATGCTCGTTAAAACCCAATGAGAAGCCTGTTGGCTTAAGAAATAAAGTAACAGTAACTGCAATTTAGCACAACCCCACTCTGTACCATGCTGTATGCTGAGAACCTTGTGCCTCATTGTCTTGTTTGACCCTCACAACACGCTCTGGAGTATATCCTACTATTACCCTCATTCTGTGGATGAACACACAGAGCCTCCAAAACCCGAGCTTGCCTTGAACTTTGCAGCCACGATTTGGACATATGTCTTTCTGATTCCAAGGCCCTACCCTATTTCCTGCATGCAGTTGTCTTTCTTGCATGCCAATAAAAAGAATAAACGTGAATAACTGTATTAAAAAAAACAAAAAACAAAAGACATTTCCTACCATTCCTGCTTTGACTCTTGGAGACTTTCTCGGTCGGGTGCTGATGGCCTACTGCGGACTGGCTCCGGGGTGGCAGCTCCTTGTGAGTGGGTGAAGGCCTGGGTTCTGCCACTGCAGCCCTTACTTTTGGGACTCCAATAGGATGGATGTGCCCCTGCCCCACCCGTGCTTCCCCACTCCAGGTGGCACTGGAGAATTCTCTGGCCTGGTGTTGCTGGCCAGGCAGGGCCAGCAGGAGAAGTCTCTGCAGACAAGGGAGATAGGGAGGGTTCGATCCCTGAGACCTAATCAGATCCTAAGGGAGGAGGTATGTGCCCTTTCCGAGGGGTTCCAGATGAGCCACTGCAACCTCCATGAGGCAGAGCCCTCACTGTGTGGCCAAGGCTCTGAGGGCCCCTCTGATCTGCCCAGGTGAGAAGGAAGCCAGGGCTGCTGCCTGGGGCATTGGCTTTCCTTTGCTGGGCTGCCATCTTGACCAGGTTCCCACTCTCTCCAGTCTTGCTGGTTGCCTTCATTTGCCAGGGCTGCTATGATAAATACTGCCCCATGGGTGGGCTAAAGCAACAAGCATCTATTGCCTCATGGTTTCTGAGGCTAGAGGTTCAAAAGCAAGGCACCTGCCAGGCCACGCTTTCTCCCTGAAGTCTGTCATGTTCTGGTACTGGTTTGCCACCATCCTTGGGGCTCCTTGGCTTCCATTTCTGCCTCTGCCACATGGCCATCTCTCTCTCCTGCTCTTTCAGTTTCTGCTGATTTCCAACTTCTTCCTGTGGCCTCCAGTCATCCAATGTAGGCGCACCGTGATTCAGTTTGGCCACACCTAAATAGGATATTAGAAATCCTCTTCCCAGACGGGTCCACACCTTAACTGATCATACATCTTCAGAGTCTTTACAAATGGATTCACACCCACGGGAGTACACGTAAAGCCTAAGAATGTATCTGTTTTGTTGGGATTCAGTCGCCCATACTGTGCATTAAGAGTCAGTAAGGGCTACATAGAGAAGTCAGAGAGAAGTTGATCTCTGGCCAAAGGGACAGAGATGAGTTTCACTTTTCCTAACAAAGATTGCCACTTTCAAGGCACATACCCTGGGCTCCAGCGGGCTCAGGTGCTAGGGCAGGGCAGGCAGGTGTGGGTGGGCTCTGGGGCTGTGGGGCTGGGGAGAGGGGTGGTTGGGACTTGAAGCTGCCCCTGAGAGGGCCTAGGGCCTTCCTTCCCCCCACCCTGCCTTGGCACTGCCTAAACTGCAGTGGGAAGGCTCCAGAGGGTCTCAGGCCACCTGTGAGGAATATTACATGGAAGGGTTGTGGGAAATTCTAGGTTCTCTAGGTGCCGGGGTTTCACAGGTCAGAGTCGAACACCCTGCCCTTCCCCTGCTCTTGGCAGTCTGCCCTGCTGCCCAGTGTGATCTCAGCCTGCTCCATGGCTTATTACCTTCCTGGTTGTTTAAGACTCATTCAGTTCATATGATGGAAAACCAGGTTACATTGGATGAAACAAAACAAGGGCCGTTATGGGCTCACTTATCTGGGGAGTCCTGAGGAGTCCAGCTTCAGGCACAGCTGGATCCAGGCATTCAGCCCTGGTGGCAGAACATGCTCTCTGCGTTCATCCCTGTATGGAGCCACCTGTGGGCTCTAGGCTTACCTTGTCCTCCGAGATGGCAATCTTCCCCCTGAAATGGCGAGTGCTCCTTTCTAGATGCTTCCCACAAGACTCCTGGGGAAGGCTCTGATTGGCCCTGCTTGGGTCAAAGGCTTATCTTGAAACCAGTTGCAGTGATGGGAGTGTCTAGTCCAAGTCTCCTGCTTGCTTTTGAGGTTGAGGGTGAAGGTCAGATTCCCAAAGTACCTGGAATGGAGAGGGGTTTATCATACAGACAAAGGGAAAGGATGAATGTGCTGGGCAGATGCAAACAATTGCATCTGACTAGAGGCTCCCCATGTCCAGCCCAGGACTCATCCTGGGTTACACACTTTCCTGCTCAGCTGCCTCTAGGACTCCTTTTCTGGACGATTCTCATGTTCCTTAAATGGAACATGTCCAGTGTTGGCATCTGAACTCCCTCCAGACTCTACCCTATACTTGGCTGGAATCCCAGGCCCCCCGCCCCCCCTTTCCGTGGCCCCCACATCTAGTCATCCATCAACCTGACACGTATACCTCCTAGTCATCTCTGAAGTTCATCCCTAGTTACCATTTCTGTACCAACTCCTGACTCCAAGCCACCATCTTTTGCTCCTGCATCCCTCAACTTCTCTCCATTGATCTCTCTCCAAAAACCCATTTCTCCACACAGCAGCCAGAGTGAGTTTTATAAATCACAAATCAAATCATGTCACTCTTTGCTCAAGACCTTTAAAGGGTTCTCATGGCCCTTAAAAAAAAAAAAAAAAGTCCAAGCCCACTGGCTCCCCCATGCTCTGGGCCCAGCCAGCCTCCAGCCTCATTTGTCACTGTGTCCCCCCCTCCTGCCTGACCTCCAGCCATACTGGACTTTTTCAAACCCTGGATACTCCCAGCTCAGTGGTCCTTTTCTTAGACCACTCTCACCCACTCCCTCTTTTTTTCATATAATAAACTTTACTTTTAAAGAAGTTTTAGATTTCAGAAAAATTACATTGAAAGTATAGGGAATTCCCATATACTCCACACCCGCCCACATTTTTCCTATTAATAACATTGCATTAGTCTCTCGGGTTCTCTCGGGAAACAGAATCAACAGGAGATATCTGTCAATAATATGAGATTTTATAAGAGTCTTTCATGCGACCATGGGGATGCACAAGTACAAGTTCTGCAGGCAGGCTGCAAACCAGGGGCTCCGATGAAAGTCCAATGAAAGGTCCTTGATGAATTTCTGGGAGAAGTTGACAGTTCAAAGACGAGCTGGGAAATTCTCCCTGAATGTTGAAATCACTTCCCCTTTTAAGGCATTCAACTGATTGGTTAAAAGTGTCACCCATTGCTAATGTAATCTCCCTGATTGATGCAGATGTAATCAGTCATCCACACAGAAAACTCACTGGTGATTGAAGTCCATAAATGCTCTTGTATTACAATTAGCCCAACTTGCTGGACCCAACACCTGGACACAATTACCTGGCCGAGTTGACACATTAACCTAACCATCACAAACAACTTACATTACTGTGGTACACTTTTACAATTGATGAACAAATATTGAAGCATTGCTACTAATCAAGGTCTATGGTTTACATTATGATTTACATTTTGTAGTGTATAATTTTATAGATTTTGACAAATGTATAATGGCCTGTATCCATCATTGCAATATCATGCAGAACAATTCCAATGCCCTAAAAATGCCCTATGTTTCACCTACTTTTCCTTCCCCTCCCCTCAGAACCTCTGATAACCACTATCTTTATACCAATATTACAAGTTCTTCCGTTACTACAATAATAATGTCTGCTTTGGTCCATGGCTGCATTCTCCTCTTATGTTTGTGCATTCTTCAATCTTGAGGATTTGGGGATGATGATGCCTGCTCTGCTTCAGATTGAGAGGGGGCTTAGATCTGATGGGGCAGATGGAAGGAACTGTTTTGCTTGTAGTTGTAGATACTCTCTGTTTTTTTGGGATGGGGTTTGTCCATCATCATCATATTGTTAGTTGTTCTGGGTGAGTTCAGTGCCCTAAAGAGTAGGTGTTGGCTGCAACACTGCTGAGATTCAGGGCTCAACTGGCATTCACTCCCTCCCTCTTTATCTGGCTCACTCTGTAGGTGTCACCTAAACACCACTGCATCCAGGAAGCCTTCCTGGACATTTAAACACACGCATGCTTCTTGGTAACCTGTATCCTAAGCATCAGGATTTGTTTAGTGTCTGGTTGCTATGTGTGATCGTGCATTCCCTCTCCTGTCCCTGGCTGTGTCCGCAGCACCCTGCTTGGGGCTGAGTGGAGCTCATTTGGGAGCTGTGAAAGGAATGTGCACAGGAAACTGAGAAGCATGTGCAGGGAGGATGTGGGATTACCCTGGAGACCCTGGGCCGCAATGCCCAGAGGCTGTCCTGTCCCTCTGTATTAGTCAGCCAAAGGGGTGCTGATGCAAAATGTCTGAAATCTGTTGGCTTTTATAAAGGGTATTTATTTGGGGTAGAAGTGTACAGTGACCAGACCATAAAGTGTAAGTTACTTCCCTCACCAAAGTCTGTTGCCACATGTTGGAGCAAGATGGCTGCTGACGTCTGTGAGGGTTCAGGCTTCCTGTTCCTCTTACGTCTCCATGCTCCCAGCTTCTTCCAGTATCAGCTGTAGGCTGGGATAAGTCTCATCTCTCTCCCAGGGCTTGTATCTCTCCGGACTCAGCTGCTCTGCTCTCTCCACAATGCCAGCTATAAACTATCAGGCAAATGGCTCGACTCTCTTCCCAGAGCGTCTGCCATGTCTAATGGAGCCTTCTTTCTTTCCTCATGTATCTGCTTCTCTGTGTGCTTACTTCTCGGGCTCCAGGATCAAAACTCTAACTTTCTCCTCTGCCATGTCGTTTTCTCTGAGTCCCTGCCCCCTTGGCAGGGACTCAATGTCCTAGTGATGTTGCCCAATCAAAGCCTTAATCATTATTTAATCAAGTAAAAGTGAAACCTCTGAATCCAATCCAATCTAATATGCACAGAGGAACAGACCAGTTTACAAACATAATCCAATATCTATTTTTGGAATTCATAAACAATATCAAACTGCTACACTCTCTTCTCCACATCTGCTCTGCTTGTGACCTGGGGAGTCACCCTTGGAATGGTGGAAAGCGCTGCCTCTTTCCCCACAGGAATGCCATTGTGCACATCCAAGGTTTTGCATGGGTTTCTGGCCCTCCTTGGGGTTCATGGAACCTATTTCTATCGTGTAAAAAAACAAAAGAAATCATTTGGGTGAAACCTCCCCCAAACAATTGCTTTCCTACTTAAGAAAGGAAAAAAAAAAAAAAAAAAAAATGGCATACTGAGCTTGTTCTTCGTCTTCTGTCATTAACTCTTGGACTGCCCTCCTTCTTCTTGACTGTAAAGTAGATGTGATGATTAGAGGCTCAGCATCTATAATATGGCCATGAGGACAAAAACCAAGAGCTAGGTGTGGTGAACAGAAAGAGAGAAGGACCCTAGGTCCTTGATGCCTTCTTCAAACTGCACCATCCCTGAATTGCCTACTTCTGGGAGCCACAGAGTTAGGTTGCTGTTACATATGGCTGAACTCAATGCTAAATAATATACCCTCAGAAACCAGTCTATTAAATGGGACTCACAAAGGTCACCAGTGACCTCCAGAAACAAACAAACAAAAACCTCCTTGTCTAAACCAAACTATTTTAGTTTTCTAAAGGCTGCCAAGGTAAAATACCAGGTTTGGGTTGGCTGTTATAATGGGAATTTATTAGGGTAAAAGCTTACAGTTCTGAGGCTGTGAAAATGTCCAAATCAAGGCATCATTGGAGAAGCTGCCTCGCCAAAGATTGTCTGCTGGAGATCCTGGACTCCTTCCATGTGTTAAGGGAAAATGGCAACTGGTCTCTACTTTCTCCTTCAGGTTCGCTTTCTCCTAGAGCTCAGTTGTGGGTCATCAGGCATATGGCTTGTTTCTCCCCTTCTCCTCTGGAGCTCATTTCTTCAGCTCTGTGCTGCTCCTCTGATTCCAGCCTCCGGCCTCTCTCTCTCAGCCTCAGGGGTTTCTCTGTCTTTCTGCAGCTGCAGGTGATCCTGGACTTGTCTCTCATGTGGCAGGGTAAAATAGCAGCTCCCTTTTCTCTTCCATTTATATAGGACTCCAGCAAAAGGATTAGGACCCACCCTGGTCCCACAATTTAATCAGAGACCCTTAACTGATGCAATCTAATCAAAAGGTCCCATACACAATAGGCTTACATGCACAGGACTAGGTTAGCTTAAGAACATAATTTTCTGGGATCCACAAAAGACTCAAGCCAGGACACAAAGTAAATCAGGAAGGAAAGATCCCTTGGGGAAGGGGTGGAGGGGTGTTGAAGAGACCTTGGGCTGGGCTCTGGCAACTCACCGTGGGACCCTGGGCTTGTCTCTCCCCCTCCCAGGCTTCACTTTGTCTAGGTGTGAAGTGGGGCGATGTGTATCTGTATGTATGTGTGTGTGTGTGTGTGTAGTAAACCATCTCTAAGGACCCTTCTGTTACAGCTCCTTCTCCATACATAAGTGAGCAGATGAGTTCAGTGGCAGGGAGAGATGGGGAACCCTGGTGAGCCCATGCTCCAGCTTGATACTAGTTGAAGTGTGGGCTCGTGGCTGCTGTATCTTCCCAGGCTTCTGTTAAGGAACCGACCGGATTTCTGGGTCCTGTTTATGATTCTTTCAACAGTGCAAAGGCCATTGGGTCCTGTTGGAAGACTACATGTCAGCCCTGAGGTCCTGACAGGAGCTCGGGAGGCAGATTGGGAACTGTTGGGAGCTGTGGAGGCAGCATTTATGGATGGGCCTGGGCCTCCTGCAGGGGCTGCTCGGGAGGCAGGGGCTGTTCTGGGGGTTTGCTGAGAAATCAACATTTCACCACACCCACCTGCTTCCCTGTGTCCTACTTCTGTGACCTCCTGGCTGACTTCACTACCAGCTTCTCATTGGGGGCTATTAGGTGGGTGGGAAGGGGCTTTCTTAGCCTTTCCTTCCTTCTTTCACTGGGACTGGAGAGAGTTGGGTACTGACTGGTGGCTGCCAAGATGGATTTTGAGTTGTAGGGGATTTGTGCTCAAGTTGGCAGAGAAGCAACTCACTAGGTTGCCTCACAGAGATCCCCTCGGAGTAGCGTTAGGTGCACAAAGAGGTAATTCATATAGCTTTGGCCAATAAGGCATTATAGATTTGTGGGAATGGAAAGGCAAAAATGTAGGGTTGTCCCAGTGATCAAGGGGTATCACCCAAACCCAACTCTCCCAGCTCCTCTTCCCCCTTGTCACATTGTGTCTTGGGGACTGACCGCTGGCTGCAGCTGCCCCCACACCTCCCACATGCTCCCAGGGGCAGCGCAGTGGAAAAGAAGAAGAGCCTTTATTTTGGAGGCTCCCACCACAGCCCCGAGCGGCCCTCTAATTGGATTGGCTTAGGTCATGGGATCTTTTTGTTGACCAATCGCTGTCGGCCAGGAATGCTGAAGTGCTGATTGGCTCAGGCCTAAGCCACGTGACTCACTGCATGCACCGAGCTGGAGGAACCCATCTCTGAGTAGAAATGGAGCAAGCCGGGATGCTGAAGGCGCACAGCTCCCGTGTGCACCACAGAACGTCTACTGACCGCATTCCCCAGTGAGGACCCCACTGGCTTTTCCTGGGTCACGGCTGGTGCCTCCCCACTGCTTCTGCACTGTCTGGCCCTGGGCTGGGTGCACTGCTCCTGGCCTCCCATGGGATCCTGGCCATATTCCTGTGAGCCAGGCACCATCATTGCCATTTTACAGATAAGGAAACCGAGGCTTTGGTGACCTACACAGGTCTGTGTAGGAGTGGAGCCTGCCCAGCTGGTCACTGGTCTCTGAACCTCAAGCGCAGGGGAGGGCATTGCCTGGCAGGCTCAGGGACGGTCCCGTAGTGCAAACACCGGAAACTTACCCAGTGTGGCAAGATGCCCCAGTACCCAGCAGCCCATGAACCCAACCCCAGAGGTGCTGACAGGCTCTGGAACAGTCCGCAAATTGCTTGCCCCACTTGATGTATTTTGCTGAGTGGGTCGAGTTGGTTCTTGCAAATATTTAGTGCAGGTAGCTGGATGGGACTCCATGGGAGGGTGCTTCTCTGCCATGGGGGCGGGGGGGTGGGATTCCTTAGGGACCTGGAGTGGGTTCCCTGGACTGTGAGGCTGCCGCATACTCAGCTCTACTGCTAGCTTGGAGACTGATGTGCTAACCCTTCAGTTTTTAGGGCCTGACACAAAAGATGGGCATGGGGTAGGCTTAGCTGCCTTGCTGGCCCCCGCTACCCCTATGGTGAAAACACTAAGGGGCTTCCTCAGAGGAGGATGCTCGTGCAAGGTGACTCTCCCTGTCAACTGCTTGGGTAGGAGAGCAATGCAGTTTAGGCCTATGGCCCCCTCCCCGGCCCCACTTCCTGTCCTTTTTCACTCACCTTACTTGGCCTGGGTTCCTTAAGGTTTTGGGGTCCCCAAGAGTATGCAAGGAGGGTAGGTAGCAGCAGGGGCACAGGCAAACCATCGGGGTGGACGCAGGTTGGTGGTACGTGTGTCTCTGCTGCTTCTCTCCTACAGAACAGGCTGAAAAGCTTGGGGGGGGGTGCTGCCCCCTCTTTGGGGACTAAAGGGCCCCCTCTCCCCCACACCCTGTGGATCAGATTGCGCTTGGCTTCAGGGCTGCTGCCTGGATCACACGCAGCTTTTACTGGCTTCCCGACTTCCGTGCTTCCCGGCTGTGTGACCTCGGACAAGTGCCTGTCCCTCTCTGCTCCTTAGCTTTTCTCCTCTGGAAATGAAGAGTGTCCCAGTAGTGGCTGCCGTGGTTTTTTTTTTTTTTTCCAGCACTGATGGTGGACAATGTGCCGTGGAAAGTCCTGGACACGCTCGCTTCCTTTGGCTCTGTCTTTGCCACCATCCGCCTGTTTTCCAGAAGAGGAGGCCTGGGAGTCAGCATTCCTGCCAGCCTCAGACAGCTGTGCACCTCCTTGCCTTCTAGCCCTTGGCTGGCTCTTCCTGGGCTGTTCTCTGTCACGTTATCCCTGCCCTGCCCTCAATGGCATGGCCTTGGGTGTTTCTGTGGTGCTGGTTGCTGAGAGTAATGATGCTACTCATTTAGGGGTTGTAGGTTTCACTCTCTTCCTGCCAGATGACAAGGGTTACCTATTCTGTGCCCCCCCCCCCCTCCCCGTCCTCAATACTCATGGAATGGGTATGCGAGTGGAGGCCCTTGCTTGGGGTGAGCTGAGAGGAGGGGAAGGTAGGGTCCTCAGCCTGGCCTGTGGTGAGGACCACAAGAGGGTGCCACAGCCAGTGTGAGCTGAGGCATCAGCCAGAGGCTTATCCGCCTGCAGCCTGGCGTGTTCACTTGGCCTTGAGGCTGGAGGAGCTGCGTGGTGGCCTGAGCTGGGGCCTGGGGCCTCATGATTCCAGTCTCTGGGGATCCATAGGGATTAGGGTGCCTGGACCCCTCCTGGGCACCCCTGGGTCTGTATGGCCAAGCTTTCACAGCCTTTGTTATCCCTGGCACCCTCCCTGCCTCCAGTGGCTGAGGGGGTTTCCGCACCACTGCTGGATGTAGCACACTGCTGTGTGTATGTGAATATGTGTGAGCAGATGTGTGCGTGCCTGGGAGTGTGCTCACTTGAGTGACTGAGGGCATGCAAGTCTGAGTACACACGTGCAGGGATGCCCAGGCATGTGTGCATGTGTTCATCTCTGTGTTGGAGCAGTGTGTGTGCCTGGTGTGCATTCCTGTGTATCGGTGTATGCATGTGTGTTCACACACGTGTGTGTTCTTGGCAGCTGGGTGGCTGTGCGAAGGGGCGGGGAAGACCCCGGTCCCCCTGAACCTTGGTACCGCCTTCGATGTCCCCCACCCGCTGGGCAGGCCAGCGTGGGAGGGCCCCAGGTAGGAGCCTCTCCCTCTGCTGCGTATGTTTCTTATTAAATGTCAGCTGTCCACCGGGTCTGCGTGGTGCCATTAATATGGAGAAGTTATTACTGAGCCTGGAGCCAGCTCCTTGGGCTTGTCCATGAATTTAGATTACATTGCACGTCTGCTTCAGGGTCTGCAGAGTGGGGCGTGTGCGGCTTCCACTGGGAGGCTGGGCAGGCTGTGAGCTGGGAGTGCTGGTGCCCCCACCCCCACCCTGTGAGCCAAGGAACCCAGGACACATTTCAGTGAGCAACACGGGGAAGCAGAGGATTTAGCAGGGGCTAGGGAGGTTGGTTGAGGTGGGTGCAGGTCACCCTGTCAACTTAGCCTCGGTGCCCCCCAGACCTCAGTTCCTTGGAATCTGAAAAAGGGATTCTGTGAGCACCTCTGGGTATTGAAGGGATGAGTACATGAAAAGTATTTAGCACAGGCCAGGGGTTTGGTACCTGCTGGCCATTTCTGTCTCAGTGATTCTAAGATGCCCTCAATGATAAGACACACTGTTCCTTTACGTCCACCAAGAAAGAGGAAAGAGGCCCAATTGAACCACAACACGGTTTAAACAGAGCTTTAGGAAGTGCAGGCGTCTATCTCCCCACCTGGCTTTGCTCTGATGGCTTTCTGCTCTAATGGCTTTCACTAGTGCTTTCTCCTGCCTTCTGCTGCCTGGCATAGCACGTGACTGGCTGTCCTTTTGCGCATCTCTCGATAACAAAGTGTCACTCAGCTTCGGTCACCTCTGGGCATCTTCCTCTCTTTGGTTATGTACAGGATGGCAGTCCTTCTTCCTGTGACAACTCTTTGTCTCTTTGATGTCAAAGCTGCAAACACATGGTAACTTTTTGCCAATCACGGCAAAACCTTTTCAAAGACGTTTTGAATGGCAAGGACTTTGACACGGGAAGCCTCCAGACCACATGTAACTCAAGTGCAGCAATGACACTATGAAATGCCATGGCTGAGATGGTATGTGCAGGCAGTGACAAGCAACCCCCTGTCCCCCCCCACCTCCCCCTGCTGCTGGCCGACAGCAGTGATAAGACACATTGGGTATAAGGTCCATCCGATTTCAGAGATGACAAAATGGGAAAAATATGTGTCTTGGAGTCCTGGAGAGGCGATTTTATTATTATCATTGTATTACAAATTGTCATTCGGGAGTGCCATGCCAGGAAAGGAGGTTCAGCAAACAGCTGGACTGTTTGCGATGGAGGGACCACCCCTTGCCATCTCTGGGAACAGAGCATTCAAGGCTTGGTCTTTAAACCTGAGTGTTTCTCCTTTGCAAGCCGGGATTGGGGCTCCCCGGCACACGGTATTTACGTTTCTTGTGTGGTTTGTCTAAGCCTCAGTAGTGGTTAATCTGACTGGGATAGAGTTTTTGAAGGTATGCTAAAAATTGGCTCTTAAGAGCTGTGAACACACTGGTGTATATATATGTGTATACGTTTTGGTTTTTTTTTTCACTTTTGGATTGTGACACGTACCCTGTCCAGGTGGTTGCAGACAAAACCTCAGGTTAAGGGAGATCACAGCCACAGCTCAATTCCATTTATCTGTCAGTCGGTCCTTTTTCTTGCCTTAGTACTAACTCAAATTTATTATTAAAATTAATTTCATTTTTTTTTTTTTAATGTGGCTATATGTGACGCCTACCTTATATTTCTATTGGATAGTGTTGTCCTGAAACATCTGTTTGGATACTTACCCCTTTGTGGCTCTTTTTTTGCAAAATTTTCTTGACTGGCCACATCTGTTTACTCTTTCAAAGAAATTTTAGAATTGTTTTGTCAGGTTAAAAAAAATGCCTCCCAAGTTTGATGTGAAATGAAGCTTATACTTGAATTAACAGAGGACTCAACATGGTTTACAATGGCTTTTTAAATTTATTTTCATTCCATTTTGATGTTGCCCAGTGATGTTAGTATGCTTTTTGTATGTCGAGCCCCTGTTTTATTTTATTTTATTTTAAATTAGGGTCATTTCGAGGATTTTAAAAATCTTTCCTTCTGGCCATTGGGACTACAATCCTTTCCAACTATTCTTGGTATACAGGAAGGCTATTGATTTTTATGTAATTATCTTTTATCAGGCTGCTTGATTGAACTCATTCATTCTGATATATATTTGTGGATTCCCTTGGGTTTTCTAGGTATACAGTTGTCCTGTCTGTAAACGATGATCATTTTGGATCTTTGTTTCCAATTTGCACCTTCTGGAACCTTCGGAGTGATGTTAAATAACAGCAGTGGCTTCGCGGATCCTCGCCTGCTCCTGGCTTTAATGGAAATGCCTCCGGCGTTTCTCTGCTTAATAGAATGCTTGCTTGCAGATCAAGATGGATTTCATGTGAAAGCAATATTCCCTCTCTGATTTCTAGTTTTCTAGGATCTCATTTTTTATTAGCAAAGAAGCGGAAATCTAGCTTGAATGTGTTGAACACCCCACCCGCTCCCCAAACTGGCCATTCCCAGGGACTTTTGTCCTGCCTCAGTTGCCCACTTGGCTGGCCCAGAAATGAAAATCAGCCCCTGTTGACAACCTGTGGGCCAGAACACGCACCCAGGAATTATTTGTAGGGAATGGGGGGCTTTCCTGGGGAGGAGAGGGGAGAGTGCACCTGCAGGTGGCTTGAGGTAGAATAGCCAACAGTTCTCCAAATGCCTTGTAGGCCCCAGGTGTGAGGGGGGAGGAGTTCTACCTGAATTGCTAGGTTCTGTTCCTCTTGGTAGCAGCTCACTCCCCCCCCCCCCCCCCAGTTTCTCTGGAGCGAACCCCCTGAATGCTCCCTCTGCTTCTGGCAGGGAAGTGTGTCCTCCTCTCTGAAGTGTTAGCACCAGCAGGCCCTCTCTGGAGCTGCACTTCGGTGTTTTTCCCAAACACAGATAATTCCCGCACCCTCGGGGAGGTCTGTAGCCCTCTGTGCAGAGAATAAAACTGTTTTTCACTTTCGTTATCTATCTGTCTACCGGCTGCTGGACGTTGAATTTGGGGAGCTAGGTGTAAAACACCCATGCCTCAGCCCTAACCTGGGAAGTTCCGATGTATCCAATCTGGGTGGGACCCGAGACTGCACTTTTGAAAATCCCCATGGAAGACAGTCTTATGCATAGGGAAGCACAGGCCTAGAGGAAAGTCCTGAATCATCAAACCTGCTGGCCTGTAACTCAGTTTCCCCAGTTGGGACACAACACCTGCCTGGCAGGGCTTGGGAGGGAGTGAAGGAGAGCCAGGCTGGCTGGCTGGCCAAAGTCAAAAGGGAATGTCGGGGAACGGTGTGGGGTGGAGGGAAATGGGGGATGGTCAGGCCTCCTGGTGGTCTGGAACCTGGGAAGCTGCTGCTGCCTGGTTCTCTGCCCTCAGGTCACTCGCCTTGAAATTCAGAGCCCTGGCAGAGGGGAGAAGGGGGTATGGACCCCCAGGGCAGGTGGGGTGGGTGCAGCGGTGGACGTCCTCCTTGGTGCTCCCCAAAGGGCCTAGCCAGACTCTCAGGTCCTGGGAGGCTCCAAGCTCTCTCCTAGCCCCTCCTCCTGGCCACTGTCTGAAGGTTGGGGGAGGGGCAGCCTTGGCCTATCATAGCCTGGCATGGTCTTGTCTGGGTGACACTGATCGAGCCAGGGAAGGTCCCAGATCAAGCTGGCAGAGAGAAGGTCTGTGTTTCCTGAGCAGCCCTCAAAGGCAGCTCCAGAGGCAACTGTTGTGAGAGAAGGTTGGGGGTGTCAGGGTTGGGTCCCTGTTCAGAGCCCTCCCTTTCCCTTTCCTCCCTTCCTTTTCCTTCTCTTTTCCCTCCCCTCTTCCCTCTTCTTCCTTCATTCCCCTCTGTTTCTCTCTCTTCTCCACCTCTACCCCCTCCTTCCCTCCTCTTTTATTCCTCTCTCTTCCTGTTTTCTCTCCCCTCTTCTCTCTCCTCCCTTACCCTAAGGTCTCCCTTTCCCCCCACTTTCCTGTCCCTCCTTTTTCCTCTCCTTCCTTCTCCCATGTGTCCCCCTTCTCTTCCTTCTCCTCCTCTCCTCTTCTCTCCCTTTCTCCCTTCTCCCCCTTCTCTACCCCCTAAATAGAAGCCGTATCTCAGGACCCCAGGGCCACCTGAGTGGTGGGCTTTTCTTTGTTGGCTCTGGTCTGTGCAGTCACGTCCATATTTCCACCATCACCGTGGCGCTCACAAGGCCCCACTCGGGTGGGGGCTACCCACTGCACAGGGAGGAAAAACAGGGCTCAGAGATGGGGGCGACCCACCCCAGGTCTGAGCCCCGGAGCTTTCTGCTGGAGCTGTAGCTCCAGATGATAAAGCTTGTGCTGTCATCAGAAGTAAATGTAATGCCCCTCCACCCCCACAAGGGGTGGGGTTTCCTGCTTCTCCCCTTGGCCACTGAGTTTTTTGTGTACTTCCCAGCACAGGAGGTCCAGGCCTCCTGCTGGCATCGCCCCACTTCGGATAGGGTGGCCTGGCCTTTGAGTGCTGTCTTTCTTGGTGGGGTGTCTGGTGAGGTAAGGTAGGATGGACCAGGTTGTGCTCTGCCCCCAGGGCTGCCATGGAAGGTGGTACACGTGAGTCCTGCACAAGGACGCCTGGACCAGGGTAGTGGTGGAGGGGAGAGAGGGGACGAATGAGGGCTGAAATGCAGTTCTGTCTGGAAGTGGACGGGGTGCAGGGTGGAGGGGTGACTAGTGTCTAGCAGGGGATGGCAGACCCCAGAGTGGTGGGAAGGCTGTGCCAGCTGTCCTAGGCGTCTGCCCCTGCCCCCACCATCAAGGTCCCCGGAGTTGCTGCGTTCTTCTCCCCAGGACTTGGAGCACAGAAACCAAAGTTGGGGGGCAGCCATGGGGAGGCTGCTGGTAGCTGGGGGTGGCCCTGGCTGGGGCGGATGCTCTGGAACTGAATTTAGGAAGGGTCAGGGAGGGTCTGGTCCTTCTCAGCATCTGCCTGTTCTGATTGGTCCTCAGAGCCCTCCTCCACTGGGAGGCCACTGGGGCTGGGCTAGCCTGGGACCTTAGATCCTAGGTATTCACTTTTGTTGTATCAGCCCAACCCTTTGTTGCTGAATTGTGTGCTTTTTTGATAACTGGGTATTGCGTCCCCAACCTGCCTCCTCTCCATGGTCCTCCTGGGGGCTGAATGTGAACTCTTGGTAAGCTTGGATGGATTTATATGTGGCTTTCATTTCTTCAGGTGAGATCTGCCAGGCATCTCCTGTTGATTTCTTTTCTTCACTTGGGCTGTGGAAAATAATCAGTCTTTCAAAGAAGTGCTACATTATATGTTTTGCTCCCCTCCCCACCTTTAATTCAAGTGGAGCATGTTTAGCTGTACTGTAAAAGGTGTTGGACTCAAGTATTTTGTTTTTTCTAGATTGCTATTCTGTTGTCTGCACACCATTCATTAACTCACCCACTCTTTCCTTATTACTTTAGGAAGCATATCCCATCATCTCTGAAGTTCACGGAGATGCTCTGGTTTATTTCTAGCCTCTGTTTTTCTTTTTGTACCAGCCACAGGCTCTTAAGTACTAATACTTAATGATATGATCTAACATCTCATAGGGCAAACATTACCATCACGACTTTTAAAAAAAATGTTTTGGCTATTTTTGGGGTTGTTTTCTTATGATCTTCAACAGTATTGTGGGAGGGTCTTTATTTTGGATGATATTGCATACCTAAAATCATGTCCAGAGTTCAAGGGGCCTCAGCAAATCTTTGCTGAGCAAGTGAATGACATCTTCATGATGTTTCATTTTTGCAGGGAAAGAAGAACATCATCAAATATTTTTTTTAAATCCCCAGGAGGTTTATTACTACGAGTTTCAGATTTTTATTGCCATTGTGAATCGGAGCTTTTCCATTAAGTTTTACAGCAGGTTATAATAGCTATCCAGGAACAACTTTAATCTATAATAGTGTTGATGACAATATACCCTGCATACCTGGGAACTGACTGTTTTAGATGAATAATATTCCCAGAGTTTAGACATCTTCACTCTCAAAGAGCAAGCAGGGCTAAAAATGGCATTTTAGTACAAATGACATGTTCACTCTGCAGCTAAACACTTGAAAACCATTGTTGACCTGGCAAACCCAAGCCCTGGCACTGCCCGACCTGTGTGATGTGAGCCACCCGGGCCCACCTGATCATTTTCTCTCAATGACTTCCACCTTTCCTAGGTGCTCCAGCCAATCAGTCTTCATTATTACAGAGGTCCGAATGCAAAACATGCATAATTGCAAAAACAAAGCCTTGAAAAAGAAATCTCTTGCTGGGAGGCCTCCCATGTTTGCATTCCCAGGTATACAAGTTTCTATATTTATTTGACACTGAGACATTTTCATGAACTTCATTATTATTTGCTTTTCTTTGTTCCCAATTTTTTTTTGGGGTGGGTACATTTCTAAGTATGCAATCACATCATCTCCCATTGGTGATATTTCCTTTTCAATATTTAATCATTTTATTTATCTACATTATGTCTTAGTGCATTGGCTTAGAGTGCAAACTTGAATTGTATTAATTTTGCAGGGAAGCTACAACCACATTTGCAGAGCATCTGGCCCACCCTCAAAGGGACGTGACAGTCCCTACTCCTAGTGGTATCTCTATAAATAGTGGTGGTGGTAAACTCCAGATGGATGAATTTTTGGTCTAAATGGATCTCCCCTCTTCTCTTACCCACAGTGATAGGACTTTTCTTTCCCCAGCCTGTTGCATCAAGTGGAGTTGTGAACATAGAGCACGTGTGTGCAGTGGTTTCATGGGGGAGCAGCAGTGGCCACCCCCCTTGGGCCAGGGAGCCTCTGTCAACCCCCCGTGCACTGGGAGGTATACCCTTATATCCAGGGAACAGCGAATCTGGATGTGTGCAGGACTGGCAGGCACACTGCGGCATTTTAAAGACCTTTCCAAAGTTCAACTGGGGCTGTGGAATGCTTTCAGGAGAAGGTTGACAAGTAGATCCATGTGTATCACCCAAAAGCTCTGTGTGAATTTGGGATGCAAAGCCCTGTTTTTGAGTCCCTGGCTTGCTGCAGACTGATGAAATAGCTTCGCTGAACTTCAGTTTTCTCATTTGGTAGGGGCGGAGTTTGCAAACTGGTGGGCCGCGTGCCATATCCACCCGGCAGACATGTTTTGTTTGGCCTTCCTAGTGTTTGACAAATTTCTCACAAAGCTCCAGATTTCCACTTTCTCTTGAGAACCTGGGAGATCTGGTGTCTCTAGGCCTGCCTTCTCCCAGGCTGGAGCTGAGCGGCAGCAGAGCCTTTTAGATGGACTCCAGGTGCCAGAGACCTCACTGTTCCTTATAATTGCACTGGCTTGTCTCACTTGTCGTTTCCTGCTGTGTCCCTGTGTAGGCACCCGAGATTTTCCCTCCTGTTGAGATGGATTCAGCGTGGGCTTTGGAACTGGTCCCTTCTCCTCTCTCCCTCCCTTCCTGCCTTTCTTCTGTCCAAGATTTTGGTTTATGGACCCTTGGCTCAGAGCAAGGGCCTGGGCAGGGAGCTAACAGGACGCTTGAAACCAGACATGGTCCCACTCCATTGAGCGCTTTTGATTCTGGCTCCTTCCCTCGTTTGCTGAACCTGGTACTTCTTGGATCCCCCATTTTTCTTATCTGTGAAAGGTCAAAGTTGATAGCACTGACTACTTTGGAGGGGGGGGGTGTATTATGAGGATTAAATGAAATGAGGCCTGTGGCCAGCCTTTAGGAATGAATCGCCTTTGTTATGACGAGGTAATATTTTCCTCATGGCGCTGCTACAAGGAACTGAAGTGTGAAAGTACTTGGAGACCTATGAAGTACAGTGCAGATATTCATCACTTTTTGAGTGGTTTGGTGGCTGGGCTTGGGCTGGATGTGGGGAAAATGTGGGTAGGGGGTGGAGAAGGCTGGGGATAGGATGCGCTCCTCACCCTGGGCCATAGCTGACCTTGGCCATGCTGCCAGATGAGGCCCTGACTGTTCTGGAATGGAATTTCTGGGTTAGAATAAAGAGAACAGATGTTTACTGGACAAGGCCAAGCGCCGCTGACATCACCGAGAGCCCGTCAGGACACGGCTGAGGCCGAGGGGTCCTCCATCTCTTCCTGTCGACACAGCATTCCTGGGGCTGCTGCCAGGGCTGGGAGTGGAGAAACACACACACACCCCACCCCGCCCCCCATTTCTTTTACCAAATCCTTCCCCCCTGAACACAATTATCCAGGAAGTGGCAAAGATTTCCAATCTGGAGCAGGAGTGCAGAGTCTTGTTGGCAGGCAGGCCTCCTGGGGAAGGGAAAGTTAGGCTTGGAGGGTGGGTAGACACCTCAAGGCGGAGGAACAGCATTTGTGGGTGGAGAGCCGTCCCTGAGCCACTGGCCAGGGGAGGGGGCACATGTCCTTTCCTCCCCATCTCCCCCAGAAGGCTGTGAGCCTGTCATTTCTGGAGGGAGTAACAGGCTGCTGGTTTGTCATTGCGGTCCTTTCGCCAAAACCCCATGGCCGCGGTGCCTGCTGCTTTGTCCCTCCCTATGGGTGGGTCCCAGGTCCCCCATGGGGCACACTGACTTGGGCCCAAAAGAGAATGCATGGGCTGCTCAGAGGCCTCTCGCTGTGTCTGAGCTCTGCCTTCCGTTGCGTCTGCCCTGTCTCTAGTGGGCTCTCCCCTCTTTGGCTTCAGGGTCATGTCCACCAACCGCTAGACCTCAGCACAAAGATACCATCATTTCCCCCAGTGGTTCCAGCATGAGTCCCAAGGCGAATTCTCATTGGCTCCAGTAGGGTCATGTGCCAAGCTTTTGGCAAAACACTTTAGCCAGGGCCAGAGGCAGTGCTTTCATTGGCCAAGCTTGGTCACATGACCACCCCTGGCTCCCATGGGTGAGTCAGTCAAGCTTGAACCATTCAGAGGGGAGCCCGGAAGTGGTGGCTGTGCCCTTCCCCAGGTTGCTATTGCCAGGACGAGGGAGAGCAGGTGCTGGGCAGGGTAGAGCAGTGGGCACCCACCGCTTTCTCTGTCTCCTGAACCTCTGCCCCATTTTCCAGGCCTCCTGACTCCTGATTTCTCCCACTCTGATCCACTGGCCACATGATAAAACCCAGTGCTGACCTTGCCATGCCCTTGCATTAGCCGTTTCCATGGCTTCCCTTCCCCACAGGGCAAAACCGTGGCTCTGAGACTGGCATTGGAAGCCCCTCTTGACCACTCAGCATTTTAATTTTTATTGTCATACATTTTATTATTTTATTTGGGTAACAGCTTTATTGAGACATAAGTCACATACCATACAATTCATTTACTTAAATTATAAAGTTCAGTGGTTATTTAATATATTCACAGAGTTGTATGGCATCCACCACAATTTTAGAACATGTTTATCCCCCTCAAAAGAAACCAGTACCCTTTAGCTATCACCTCAACACTCCCTTTACCCCCAGCCCTTGGCAACCATTAATCTACTTTCTGCCTCAATAGATTTGCCTATTCTGGATGTTTCATATAAGTGGAATCATATCATATGTGGCTTTTGGTGTTTGCCTTATTTCATTCATAACGTTTTCAGGGTTCATCCATGCTGTCACATGTATCAGAACTTCATTCCTTTTTATAGCCAAATAACCCTCCATGGTATGTGTATATCACATTTTGTTCATTCAGTGATGGACACTTGGGTTGTTTCCACCTATTGGCAACTGTGAATAATGCTGCTATGATCGTCTCTGAATGGGATTTTCATGTGCTTTTTTATTAACGCATTAAGTGACATGACCTAGCAGTGGGTCTCGCCACTTTGGTAATTTTCAAGTCGTGGTGAACACTATTTGGACTCGTCTGCAACAACTGTAATGAGAGATGAAAGTCCCTGGATTTCTGTCAGCGCTGGGCACAGGTGCTGCTCATTCTGTGGTGATTTGTCGCTTCCGTTCAATTCCGCAGCAGCGAAGGAAATGCCAACTATTCAGCTAGAGGTTAGTGAAAATAAAGCCGGAAGTGTTCTCCTCTCCCAGTTGCCAGAGCCTGGAGTTACGAACTCTTGAGGGAGCTTCCTGCAGGCTGGGGCAGGGTCCTCACTGGGGGGTGCCCATTGTCTGATGCCCACTTTGCACAGCCCCGAGAGATGCAGTTGAGTATTGTGGCCAATGGACCGGGTGAGGGGTGTGATATCCCGCTTCCTTTTCCTCCCCCAGGTGCTCTCTGTGGCCCTTGCTTGGGAATTCTGCAACCTGGACCGCTGAAGACCCAATTCCTACCACCTTCGCTTCCTGCTGGGCCACTTCCTTTCACAGCTACTTCGTCAGGAATGTGGCCAAAGGCCTGTCAGCAGGGGGCACTTTGCGCACATGGCTTTTACATGAGATGCCCAAACCTGACTCCTTGCCTCTGGCTAGGTCAACGGGTCAATGCTTGCCTCTGGGGGAGGGGGACACCAGGTCTTTATCACTTTCCTTGCAGCCCCTGCCAGCCTTGGGCTGGTGAGCGTTCCTCGTTGTATTGAGGCTGTGGGTCCTGGTTCTGGGAGGTTTCAGCCCTGGGCGGCTCGGTCCTCCAGGGCTCGGGTCCCACTTTCTGCATCCCTGTCCACAGGTGCACCCTCCATCTTCCTGTGTAGGTGCTGTTCCTCCTTGGGGACAGCTGCAGTTGTTGAGAGTTGGGCTCCCTCTTGGGTGCAGCTCTCCCCTCCCCCTGGGTGAAAGGAGCCCCCTAGTAGAGTGTCCTCTCTGTCATCTAGCTCTTATCCTCTGCGCTTGGGCAGCTGCCCCTCCTGGCCTGGGTCTGCCCTGCTTCCCCGGAGCTGCTAAGGCCTTTGTCTGGTCCCCTCCCAGGGGTGGGAGAGGCTCCTGCCACCACATCTTGTATTTCAGAGGCAGCCAGAGGCTTCCTTGATTCCGTGACTTCTTGCTTGAGCCATCTCGAATTGGCTCCTGACCTCCTCCTGTCTCCTGGGTGTCTTAAGCGGCAATGCGGCTCTATTTTCAGGGCCTGCGGAGGGCCAGGGATTGCTTCAGGGGTTTGTCCTGAATGGAGGGAATGATCCTGGCCTGTAGCGCAGACCAGGGTGGTGGAGGGCAGCTTACCTCACTTCTCTGAGGGCTCAGTGCAGGGAGGAATGGGTCAGTGGCCTCTTGTGCCTAGCGCAGAGGTCGGCATGTCCCCAGGTCCCCCCCACCCACTGACCTGTGCTAGGTCCCCTCAGATCCTCGGGATCACCAGCACCAACTGTTTCAGGATGGTCTACAGTGGATTACAACTTTTTGTCCTGTCATTCATAATCCAAACTTGACTAGGCATTAAGTAAAACAGAAGGCATAAATAAATGAAAAGGAGAGAATTGAAATCTCCTGTAATCCCTTCAGCAACCAACATTTTAGCATGTGTCTCCCACATATTTGTACAAACATATCTGTAAACAAAGGGCCATATCGTGCAGACCCTGTGACCTTCTCCCCTTGTTAATAGTATTATTTATTGATAAATTATTAATGAATGCTGAATGGATTACTAATTATCCTCTCATGAATACATATATAGACATTGTTATCCCCTACCGACTCTTAGATTAGATTTTTTTTATTAACTAGACTTTCAATAATACATGCCAAACTTTGAACAATCAGTATTCACCCATTTTGAGCATTTATTATGCGTCAAGTAAAGTGCAGAATGCTAAAGAAAAGTGAGGAACCTGTTGAGGATCGAATTGTGCCCCCCACAAAAGGCATGTTCAGGCCCCAACCCCTGGACCTAAGTGAACCCATCTGTAAAGTGGACCTTTGAAGATGTGATTAGTTAAGGTGTGCCCAAACTCACTGAGGGCCAGCCTTAATCCAATATGGCTGGAGCCTGAGACCTGCTTTTGTTCATTCTGTAGCTAACGGACATACTTCTGGACTACTCTAGGTCATTCTAGATCATCCTGGGTCGTTCTATGTTAACATCACCACCTACAGGCTATATAATATACTTAGGAAATGTGGAAAAGCCAGAATCTTCGGGATCTGGAGGTGAGGGAGAGGCTGGGGAGGAACACCTCCAAACTTTTTGGGTGTGTGGGTGGGTGCATGTGGGCACATGTATATAAATGTGGGTACACGTGTGTGAGTGCATGTGCATGCATGCATGTGTGTGAGGTTGTATGCGTGTGTGCATGTGGGAACATGTGTACATGAGTGCATGTTGGTACATGTACATGTGAGTGACTGCACATGTGAGAGTACATGTGTATGTGTGTGAGGGCACATGAGTGCATGTTTGTGAGAGTGCATTGCACAGTGCATGCACATGTGAATACTTATGTATGAGTGTGTGGTGCACATGTGTGTGACCACATCGTGTCAGTGCATGTGCATGGGTACACGTGTGGGTGCATGTGTGTGCACATATGTGAATGCATGTGTGGGGTGCATACATGTGCTCATGTGTAAGCGCATGCATTTGGGTGCATGTGTGACTACATATACACACAAGTGCATGTGTGTGGGTGCTTGGATGTGGGTGCATATGTTTGTGGGTGCATGTGTGTGGCTGTACTTGTTTGTGTGAGCGTGTGAGTGCACGTGTGTGTGTGCATGCAGGTGTTTGTGCCCTCCTCCCCATGAGGAACTAGGGCCACACCCCAAAGCCCTGGAGACTGACAGCACCATGTCCCCGAAGCAGCCACCATGGGGAGGCTGCATCCTGAGCAAAGGCAGCCTTGGCCTTGCCTGACCCACCCTGGTCCCCAGCAGGAGCTGTCCTCTCCCTCCCTACTGCCTCCACCCAGGCTGCTGGGCTGGGACCCTTGTCTTCTAACCATCAAGATCATTTGGTTTACCCCATCACCTTCTCCACCCCTGCAACCTCATTCTCCAGCAAGGGCTTGCCGTGGACCCCAGGCCGCCCTGGCCTGGCAGACCACACCATCCCTGCCTCTCCTTCCATCTCTCCCGCCTCTCTCCTTTCTCGTCTTCTTCATCTCTGCATCTGGCTCCCCCTTCGCCTCTCCTTCCTCTCCCAGCCTCGGTTTATGTCGTTTTAATGAGGGCTTGGCCTCCTGTGGGCCGTTGCTCAGCAGCAGTGCATTTAATTAATAATCTTACATTGCAGTTTTTCAGAGTAAATGTTGCCATTTTATTCCCCCACTAATTGGAAGAGGCTAGTTAAGCTCTGAGATGAATGACCCCTTCTGCTGAGGACATCTTAGCCCAGGCTCTGCATCGGGGTGGTTGTGCTGGGCCAGGCCATTGGGCTGCTCAGATCTCAAGGGCAGGATAGCAGGGTGGCCTGACCCGCCTCTTCCAGGAAAGGTCATTTATTCCCTGTGGCCAGGGCAGAGAAATGGCACAGGCCAAAGTCCAGCCCCCGACTTTTGGGGAAGGCTGGGAGGTGGGTATCCCACTGATAGGCAGGGCCTTGGACTCCCCATTGCCCCATTCCTGTGCCCTGGCCCTGTGCCAGCCCTGGGTGAGACACCAGTGTCCCGGAGTGCCTGAGTCTGATGTTCTGGAACCTTCCACTCTGGCGACTATTTGACTCTGCCTCTCGCACCCACCTCCATACACAAATACCTTTCCTGGCCAGGACGTCCTGACTGGTGTTAGCCACAATGAAATCAGTGAGGTCGTCAAATAAATCAAATGATTCGCAAATAAACATGTGCTTTCTCGGTCCACTGCCAGTTAGGAAAACACAGATCAAGGTGAGGTTGCTGTTTTCCTGTGTGGCAGCATTTGGGGTGAAGGAGTACCAGCACAGTGTATTAGGGTAATAACAGTACTAGTTCTAGTTCAGGGTCAGGTGGTCCAGCCAGTCATCAGTACTGACCAAAGCTTTACATGTGCACCTTCCCAGCCCCGCACCTCCATACCTCAGTATCTCCCACCATTGTGCAAGAGAAAACTTTTCAAACAACCTATTATGTCCCTCCAGAGGAGAAAGGCTCAATGAGATGCAAGCCCAAAGTTGCAGCAGAGCACTTTAAAGGAGATGGAGCCATGGTCCCAGTTGTGGACCCATTACGAGGTGCCATAGAGGTGCCATGCATTTAGGGAAAATACACACAATCAGCCACATGCTTGATGGGAGCCTGCACACGTGTGTGTGTACACATGTGGATGCACGGACGAGGGCTGGTAGAGCACACCAAACCAGTTGCAGCAGTTACTTGGGGGAGCGGCGTGCGAATGGGACAGGGGATAACGTCATGTTTTAATTTTCTCAAGGAGAATCTCTTTACATAATAGACTCTCTGTGACCTCGGGTCTACCCTCCCTAGGGATGAGGCTCACTGCCGACTGGAGTCCTTTGCCTCTCTGGAGACCTGCCTGTCTGTGCCTTTTCCCCTCTATGAGAAGCTGGGCTGTGGGTGTCTGGGGTCTTCTTGCTCCTTCCTGTATGAGGCTGGGACCGGAAATGTATCATCCAAGCAGGCTTGGACGTGTGGTACGGTTTTGGGTTCCATATCAGTCTTCAGGGAAAAGGGTGGGTCTAGCCAGAGACCCAGCACAGATTGATGAGGAATTATCAGGAAATCCTCAGGAGGAAAGTAAACCAAGATGCCGGGGTGTAAAGGGCTGCTCAAAGGACCTGGGCCGCAAAATGGCTTCGGAGCTGAAATAGTGGGCACTCAGGGACCCTTAGGTGCCCCTGGGCAGAGCTGCAGGAGGACTGGGTGCACTGGAAATCCGGGCAGGTGCAGGGGCTGCCACTCTGGTCCTTTGCATTCCTGTAGTTAGTCCATTGCAGAGAATGTGCTGGAACTTCTTTGTTTCCTCCTTCCATCTTTTCTTCTCCCCTTTCCTTTCACCCCTTCTTATTTCTCTTTCCTTCCTTTCACCATTCTCTCCCTACCCCTTTTATTCAATACCAGCTCTTCATCCTTCCTCTGCCCCAGGCTATGTGGATCACATTCTGAAGAGGCGAGCAATCCTGAGTCCAGCCTCTGTTCTCTGGGAGCTCCTCACGGTTTCCAGAAGAGACACACTCCAGGCTCTTAAATGCCAGTTCAGGGAGTGAGGAGGGTGCTGTGGGGCGTGGGGTGGGGTGTGTGTGGGGGTGGAAGTCCCTAACGGGCTTAAGCAGGAGCATGACAATGGCATGGGCCCCTTTGCTGCTGGAGCTGGGCACCTCCCACTGGACCCCCGCCTGTTTTAAGCATCTCCCGGGGTGCTGCCCTCTGAAGGTGCTATGCTGCTTCTGTTCTTGCTGCCCACCATCCTGAGCTGTTCTTTGTTGCCTGTTGCTGTCCCTCTGGTCTCAGGGAGTGTGGCGGCCTCTTCCCCCTTCAGGTGAGATCCTTTTCTTTAATTCTTTGCAAATATCATTTTCTTGTGCTCTTGTCCCTTGTCTGCTGCCCCTGGTATGCATTTCTAGATCCTGGAGTTTGATGTCTGTCTGATACTTTGCTCTTTGTAGCTCTCTGCTCTTTTGTCTCTGGGAGCTTTGAGAATGTTCTCTTTGTCTTTGATGTTCTTGGGTTTCACTATAATGTGTCCAGGCATGGATTCCCTCCATATATAAATACATATTGATCAGCTCTCTGTGAATCCATTCAAGTCGAAATTTTTCATCTAATTTTGTGAAATTCTTGGCTGTTGTTTCTTCAAATATTTCTCCTTTGTTTTTTTCTTTCTTTCTTTTTTCCCCCTTCTTTCTACTTCTGGGGTTCATCCATATTACTTAACTTTTCTCTTACGTCTTCTTTCTCTTGATTCCTTCCTAAAGCATCCAGATTGACAGCTCTGACCACACTCTCAGCTTCTGAAGTTTGTTGTTTGGCTCAAGCCATTCTGCTATTCAATTTGGGGCCTGAGACCTGTTTCCAATTATAACATTGATCAAAACCAGTTTTTCCAAGTGGTTCTTCTTTGTAGCTACTCCTTCAGGCTCTATGTTTCCTACATTGTTCTTTATCTCCTTGAGAATACACATTAGACTTGTTTGAATTCTCCATGACTTTAATAGGTTGTTCTGGGAATGTTCTTTCTTTTAGAGCCCATGTGCTGCTCAGATGTGAGCCTGTATTCTCAGGGGGTATAAGTAAATGTGGCTGGCTGTGTGTGTGTGTGTGGGGGGTTGGGTGGTAGACTCACACCCAAATTCTAGCTCACAATGCTCCTAGCAAGTTGGGCAAGGAGGTGGTGGGAGAGTTGGGGAAAAAAGCCCCTAGAGTTCACTTTACCACCACCCCCATTTGTGCCCACCACCATTTGCCTTTTGGGGACCTTAGCCCCCTAGGTTTAGGGTGGTGGGAAACTGACTCCCTTTGAGGGCACCACCACTTCTCTCCCCCCCCAGGAGTGGAGTAGGTCTAAGACCCTGGCATGACCTATGCACAGTAACCTGACCTCAGTACATTCCAGAAAGTGTATACGTAGTCTTGTCCATTTGGGTCACATGTCTTAGGAAGCCCTCTCCGGGTGGGGTAGAGGCCATGCTAGAGTGAGATGGCCTGAGTCAGGGGGGCCTGAGAGGAACCGAAGAGAGTGGTGGGAGGCCAGGGCTGAGACAAGGGCAGGGGAAGAAGGAGGCCCATGGAGGGCAAGGTGGTGAGAAAGAGAGAAGCTGAGGTAAGGGGCCCGGGGTGGGAGAGAAGAGGAATCCAGGGTGACCTCCATGTTGCTGGCTTGAATCCTGGGGTGGGGGGTGGGGTGTTTCATGGGTTGTGATTCGGTACCACTGTGGGGGAGGGGGAGGATAGAGAGGAAGCGGGAAAATGCTCATCAGGATAAGTGCTGGGTTTGAGGCTCTCAGGGACATGCTCTTTGTTGATGCTGGCACAAGGAGGTGCGGGGACAAGAGATGTCACCTGTCTACGGGTGGGGAGTCTGCTGGCATGGAGGCCATGGGCTGGCCATGGACTGGTCTGCCCTTTCTGGGCTGAGCACGAGAACCCCCTGGGTACATGGAGGTCCTGAGGTCTTGGCAGAAGAGGGCAGTCCCCCCAAGTCAGGGGGTCCAGTTTGGGGCATAGGGTTACACCCGCCCCTCCCCACCCCGTGGGTATCTTGGCCGCTAGAAGCCTTGTTTTCCTCATCTGTTAAATGGGGGCATATTCTAGTGAGAATCTGGCAGTGAACACAGCCACGAGGGAAGAGAGACAGGCTTGAGGGCTGCAGAGGGGCCAGCGGGCATGATTCGTGAGCTGGAGGGCTTGTGAGCCAAGGATGAGTTTGAAGCCTGTGTTCTGAGTGAAGTGGAGTGGATATACAACTCTTGTCTCAAAAAGAAAGGGAAAAACTGTATATTTTGGCCACGGCTTAGGGAGGAGCCTTCTCTTTGCCCAGCTCACTGCAACTCCCCTATTTCCCCCACCCCCAACCAACTCCTGCGCTTTCTTAGCTCAGTGTTGGCGGCCACCCAGCTCCAAGTGAGACGTGGCAGCCAGGAGGCTGAGGCCCAGCCAAGCCCCAGATGGCTGGCGAGAGGTGCTTCCCGCGAGCTGAGCGAGACAAGGACGGGGCCGACCTGCTGGGGGGTAGTGAGGGGGCTGGCAGGAAAGGGCCGGGAGCCCGGGCAGTGCCATCCTGGCCCTGGCACAGCCCTACCTGCCCTGAGGCTGTACCCCATCCAAAGCCTCCATTTGGACACAGGGGCCCAAAGCTTGGGGTCTGGATTGTGGGTGGGGATGCTGTGGGCAGGGGGTGCAAGGAACACCCCTGTCAGCTTCTGGTCAGGGACCCCCCAGTCCATGTCTTTGTGCAGTGGGGGCGCTTATTTGCTCCCTAGAAGGGAGCCTTGGCGGGGGGGGAGTTAGGCCATTTATTCTGATAGTTACCAACAAGTCTTTAAATATTACTCTATTGCTATTTTCTTTTTTTTAATTTTAAACTGTTAATTTTGAAATAGTTTCAAACTTATAGGACAGTTACAAAAATAATATAAAATCTCACACAGAGAACTCCAACATACCCCTTATCCTCCAGATCTAGATCCACCAATTTTAATATTTTGCTGTCTCACTCTAGCTGTCTGTCCGTCTGTCCATCCATCCATCCATCTATTTATGCATCTACCTGACAGTCTATTTATCAAGTCCAAATTCCACTTGAGTGGAATTTGTATGCATCATGCTCCCTGAACACTTGATACAGCTATGTATATTTCCTAAGAATGATATTTACTTATGTAACCACCTTAAGTACAGTTATCAAGTTCAAGTTATCAAGCTTACAGTCCATATTCCCATTTTGTCATATGCCCCAATAATGTCCTTTTGAACATCCTCTGCTCCCTTCTTAGATCCCATCTAGACTGCTGTATTACCTTTGATTTTCATTCTCTTTTTAGTTGCTTTCTTTCTTTTTTTTTTATTTTTTTTTATGGTGGAAACACATATACAATATAAACTTTCCCACATCAATCTCTCCCAAGCAGACCATTCAGTGGGATTAATTACATTCACTATGGTATGGTATCCTCACCACCTGACATGACTAAATCTTTTTCCATCTTTCCAAACAGAAACCCTACCCCCATTTTGCATTAACTCCCTATTCTCCCTCCCCACACCCCTGCCCCATCCCTGGTAACCTGTACTCTTAATTTCTGTCTCCAGAAGCTTGCATATTCTCTGATATTTTCTTTGAAGTTACCATGGGACTTAAATTTAACATCCTAAATCTGTAACAATCTCATTTGCTTTGATACCACCTTAACTTCAATAGTATACACAAACTTTGTTCCAATAACCCTCTGTCCCCCCACCTTTATTATAGATTATACGGTTATACATTATGAGCCCTAAACCACTGAATTCTCACTACTTTTTATGCATTTACATTTTGTATCCTGTAGCAAGTAAAAGGTGGAGTTGAAAACCAAAAATACAATAGTACTGGCATTTATATTTATCCCTTTCATTACCCTCACTGGAGATCTTTATTTCTTCATGTAGCTTCAATCGACTGTGCTTTTCCTTTCAACCTGCAGAACTCTTTTTTAGCATCTCTTGTAGGGTTGTTCTAGTGGTGACAAACTCTCTCAGCTTTTGTTTTTCTGAGAATGTCTAATTTCTCTCTCATTTTTTTTTTTATTAGAAAAGTTGTTGGTTTACAGAAAAAGTATGCATAAAATACAGAGTCCCGTATGCCACTCTATTATTAACACATTGCATTGGTGTGGTGCATTTATTACAATTCATGAAAGTACATTTTTATAATTTGTACTATGAACTATAGCCATGGTTTAACTTAGGGTTCACTGTTCCATAGATTTTTAAAAAAATTTATTTTAGTAACATATATACAACCTAAAATTTCCCCTTTTAACCAATTTCACACATATAATTCACTGCTGTTAATTATATTCACAATGTTGTGCTACCACCACCATCTACTGCCAAAACTTTTCCATCATCCCAAATGGAGGTTGTGTACATTTCAAGCCTGAACTCCATATTCCCTTTCCCCCGTCCATCCCCTGGTAACCTATATTCTAGATTCTGACTCTATGAGTTTGCTTATTCTAATTATTTCATATCAGTGAGATCATAAAATATTTGTCCTTTTGTGTCTAGCTTGTTTCACTCAACATGATATCTTCGAAATTTAGCATGTTGTCACATGTATCATGACTTCATTCATTTTTATGGCTGAATAATATTCCATTGTGTGTATATTCCACATTTTGTTTATCCATTTATTGGTGGATGGACTCTTGGGTTGCTTCCATCTTTTGGTAATTGTGAATAATGCCACTGTGAACATCAGTGTGAAAATATCTGTTTGAGTCCCTGCTTTTAATCCTTTTGGGTACATACCTAGAAGTGAGATTGCTGGGCCATATGTTAATTCTGTATTTCCTGATGAAATGCCAAACCATTTTCCACAGCAGCTGCACCATTTTACATTGCCACCAGCAATGAAGGAATGTTCCTATTTCTACACCTTCTCTCCAGAACTTGTAATTTTCCATTTTTTAAATAGTAGCCATTTTAGTTGGTGTGAAATAGTATCTCATTTGGTTTTGATTTGCATTTCCCTCATGACTAATAATGTTGAGTATCTTTTCATGTGCTTTTTGGCCATTTGCAAATGTTCTTTGGAGAAATGTCTATTCAAGTGTTTTGCCCATGTTTTATTTGGGTTGTTTGCCTTTTTGTTGTTGATTTGTAAGATTTATATATTCTGGATATTAAACCCTTGTTGGATATGTGGCTTTCAAATATTTCTTCCCACTGTGTAGGTTGTCATTTTACTTTCATGATAAAGTCCTATAATTCACAAAACGTTTTTAATTTTTGATGAGATCCTATTTCTGTATTTTTTTCTTTTGCTGCTTATGCTTTGGGTGTAAAGTCTCTGAAACCATTGCCTAACACAAGGTCCTGAAGGTGCTTCCCTATGTTTTCTTCTAGGAGGTTTATAGTTCTGGCACTTATATTTAGGTCTTCAATCCATTTGAGTTGGTTTTTGTATGTGCATTGTGAGGTAGGGGTCCACCTTCATTCTTTTGCAAATGCAGATCCAGTTTTCCCAGCACCATTTGTTGAAGATAATATTCGTTCCAAATTGAGTGGTCTTTGCCCCTTTGCCAAAAATCAGTTGGCCATAAACATGAGGGTTTATTTCTGAACTCTCAATTCCAATCCATTGGCCTATATGTCTGTCATTGCACCAGTACCATGCTGTTTTGATTACTGTGGCTTTGTTTTAAGTTTTAAGTGTGAGTCCTCCAACTTTGTTCTTTTTCAAGATGGCTTTAGCTATTTGGGACCCCTTACCCTTCCACATAAATGTGATGATTGACTCTTCCATTTCTACAAAGAAGTTTGTTGAAATTTTGATCAGAATTGCATTGAATCTGTAAACCACTTTGGGAAGACTTAACAATAATTAGTGTTTCAATCCATGAACATTTATTTATGTCTTCTTTGATTTCTTTTAGCAATAATTTGTAGTTTGCTGTGTAGAAGTCCTTTATATCCTTGCTTGGATTCATTATGTTCTTGTAAATGGAGTTTTTTCTTGATTTCTTTTTCTGATTGTTCATTACTAGTGTACAGAAACACTACTTATTTTTGCATGTTGATCTTGTACCCTGCCACTTTGCTGAATTCGTTTATTAGCTCTAGGAGCTTTGTTGTGGATTTTTGAAGATTTTCTGTATATAGGATCAGGTCATATATGTCAATAGGGAAAGTTTTACTTCTTCCTTTTCAATTTGGGTGCCTTTTATTTATTTTTCTTGCCAAATTCCTCTGGCTAGAACTTCAAGTACAATGTTGAATAACAGTGGTGCCAGTGGGCATCCTTGGCTGGTTCCAGATCTTAGAGGGAAAGCTTTCAGTCTTTCACCATTGAGTACAATGTTAACTGTGGGTTTTCCAAATATGCCCTTTATCATGTTGAGGAAGTTTACATCTATTTCTAGTTTTCTAAGTGTTTTTTATTTTTATCAATAAGGGGTGCTGGATTTTGTCTAATGTCTTTCTGCATCAGTTGAGATGATCATGTGTTTTTGTTTTTTTTCCCTTCATTCTGTTAATGTGGCATATTACATTTCTTGGTTTTCTTATGTTGAACCACCCCTGCATAACTGATAAATCCCACTTGTTCATAGTGTATAATTCTTTTAATGTACTGTTGGATTTTATTTGCTAGTATTCTGTTGAGGATTTTTTCGTCTATATTCATAAGAGATATTGGTCTGTAATTTTCTTTTCTTGTGGTATCTTTATCTGGCTTTGGTCTGAGGGTAATGTTGGCTTCATAGAATGAGTTATGGAATCTCTTCAAAATTTTGGAAGAGTTTGAGTAGGATTGCTGTTAATTCTTCTTGGAATGTTTGGTAAAATTCCCTGTGAAACCATTTGGTCCTGAGCTTTTCTTTGTTTGGAATTTTTTGATTACTAATTCAATCTCTTCTAGTTTTTGTTCATTGAGATCTTCTATTTCTTCTGGAATCAGTGTAAGTAGTTTGTGTGCTTCTAGGAATTTGTCCATTTCATCTAGATTATTTAATTTATTAGCATACAATTGTTTATAGTATACTCTTATAGTCCTATTTATTTCTGTGGGATTGGTAATAATGTCATCCTTTTCATTTCTAATTTTTGTTATTTGTGTCCTCCCTTTTTCCTTTGTCAGTCTAGGTAAAGGTTTGTCAATTTTATTGGTCTTTTTAAAGAACCAACTTTTGGTTTTACTGATTTTTTCTTTTTTTTTCTCTATTTCATTTATCTTGCTGTAATCTTTCTTATTTCTTGCTTCTGCTCACTTTGGGTTTAACTTGCTTTTCTTTTTCTAATTCTTCCAGCTTTGAAGTTAGGTCTCTGATTTGAAATCTTTTTCTTTTATAATGTAAGCATTTAGAGCTATGAATTTCCTTTTCTGCATTGCCTTTGCTGCATCCCACAAGTTTTGGTATGTTGGATTTTCATTTTCATTCACCTCAAGATATTTCTTAATTGCCTTGGTGATTTCCTCTTTAACCCACTCGTTGTTTAAGATTATGTAGTTTAATTTTAACATATTTGAAATTTTCCATTTCTCCTTCTCTTATTGATTTCTAGCTTTTTTTCCATTATGATAAGAGAATATGCATTGTATGATTGCAGTACTTTTTAATTCATTGAGACTTGTTTTGTGACCTAAAATATGGTCTATCCTGGAGAATCATCCATGTGCATTTGAGGAGGATGTGCATTCTGCTTTTGTTGGGTGCAGTGTTCTATATATGTCTGTTAGGTCTAGTTGGTTTAGAGTATCATTGAAGTCTTGTATTTCCTTATTGATTTTCTGTCTAGATGTTGTGTTCATTATTGAAGGTGACTATATTAATATTTCCTATTATTAATGCAGAACTATTTCTCCCTTCTAATCTGACAGTATCTTGCCTAATATATTTTAGAGTTCTGCTGTTAGGTACATAGATATTTATGATTGTCATATCTTCTTGTTGAATTGTCCCCTTTATCATTATATAATGACTGTCTTTTCCCCTTATAACAATTTTGACTTAAAGACTATTTAATCTGATATTAATATAGCTACCCGAGCTCTCTTTTGGTTACTATTTACATGGAATTTTTCCCCATCCTTTCACTTTCAATCTATTTATGTCTTTGAATTTAAAGAGTTTCTTGCAGACAACATATAGTAGGATCATGCTTTTTTATCCATTCTGCCAATCTCTGACCTTTGACTGGAGAGTTTAATCCATTTATATTTAAAGTCACTACTAAAATTATATGGCATTTTTCTGCCATTTTCTTATTTAGTCTGTGTAAATATTATACCATTTTTGTCCCTCAGTATTTCTTTTAATACTTGCTTTCATATTTATTTGTTTTTTTTTTTTTGTATTGTGCCATATTGAGCTCATTGTCATTTCATATATTTTCCTTGTCTTTACCATGGGGTTAAAATTTCACATCCTAAATATATAGCAATAATATTTGATGTGATACAACTTCAATAGCATACACATGCACTGTTCATATGCTTATTTCTCTGTACCTGACCTTTTTATACTTATTACAAATTATGTCTTTGTACATTGTATTTCCAAAATCATAGATTTATCTTAACTTTTTAATAAATGTGCATTTTAGTAACTATGGGAAGTAAGAAGTGGTGTTACATACCAAAAAATACAATACAGTACTACTGGCATTTATATTTACCTAGATGGTTACCTTTACTGAAGGTCTTTATTTCTTTAGGCCACTTTGAATCGCTGTTTACTGTTCTTTTTTTCCAGGCTGAAAAATCCCTTTAGCATTGAAGGGAGAGAGGTCTAGTGGTGGTGAACTTCCTCAGCTTTTGTTTATCTTGGAATGTCTTGATCTCTCCCTCAATTTTGAAAGAATTTCTCACCGAATATAAAACTCTTGGTTGGCGGTTTTTTTTTTTTTAATTTTTAATTTTTAAAAAAGATATTTAGATTACATAAATGTTACATAAAAAATATAGTGGATTCCCATATGCGCTGCTCCCCACACCGCCCACATTTACCCACATTAACAACATCCTTCATTAGTGTGGTGCATTCATTGCAACTGATGAACACATTTTGGAGCATTGCCACTAAGCATGCATTATAGTTTACATTGTAGTTTACATTCTTTCCCACACAATTCTGTAGGTTATGGCAAGATATATAATGGCCTGTATCTGTCATTGCAATGTCATTCAGGACAATTCCCAAGACCTGAAAATGGCCCTGTGTTATACCTGTTTTCCCTCTCCCTGACCTCAGAACCTCCAGTGGCCACTGCCTCCACATCAATGATATAAGTTCTTCCATTGCTAGAGTCACAATAAGTCTATAGTAGATACCAGTAAGTCCACTCTAGTCCATAGTTCATTCCCCAATCCTGAGGATTCTGGGATGGTGATGCCCACTTCACATCTGATTGAGAGGGTGCTTCAGTCCCATATGGGCGATAGATGGGATTCTCTTGCTTGCAGTTGTAGGCTCTCTCAGTTCCTTGGTACGGTGGTTGTCCATCATCACCTCCTTGTTAGTTGTCCTGGATAAGTCCACTGAACTGGAGAGTAGGTGTTGCAACTCTGTTGAGGCTCAGGGCCTAGCTGGCACATGGACAGCCCAAAGATTCAAGTCTCTTGGATGTACACCAACCAACTGCAGCACCAACTATAGGTTCAAATAGAAGGGACAGAAAAGCCATGTGTAGGGAAACCACAACTGAGTCCAATTCTGTCACATTGGGAAGCACAAACCCCAAAGTAGGGCCCACTAGCAAGACACCGAACTCATGAGCTATCTTCCCTGACCATAGTGCCTGGGTTTCTTCAGAGCCCTCAGGAGCTCTACTATTTGGGGTAGTGTCTAATTTGGCAGTCAATGAGATCCTGCTGAGATGTGCATAAGTGTAACCTCTGGAATGACCTCCTAACTCACTTTGAAGTCTCTTAGCCATATAAACTCATTTGTCTTTACCCTTTCCCCCTTTTGGTCAAGGTGTTTTTTCAGTTGCATTGCTAGTTGGTGTTTAGTAGTAATCCCTCGGTGCCAGAGAGACTCATCCCTGGGAGTCATGTCCCACGCTGGGGGGAAGCTATTGCATTTATATGCTGAGTTTAGCTTAGAGAGAGGCCACATTTGAGCAACAGGGAGGCTCTCAGGAGGTAACACTTAGGCACTCTATAATACTAGGCTAAATTTCAATTTCAAGAATAAAGGTTCATAAGCAAAGTCATCAATATCAAGGGCCCATCAATGGACCATCCTCCTTCACTAGCCATTGCCTCTGTACTTGGGGAATTCTTGCTGTTCCATTAGAGAATGTGGCAGAGCTCCCCAGGACAGGAATTCAATATTCTTTTGGTTATTGTGTGAATCTCCACCCACTGTGACAATGCCTCATGAACATTTGAACACATTTATATGCCTTGTATGTATGCCCAGGTGAACCTCCTCCCATGTATCCCCCATCACTGACACCCCACACAAATGGTCCTCCCCTGCCACAATTGTAACCCTTCTGTGATCCAAAACTTCTTCAGAAATTAAGCCATTAGGGGGA
This sequence comes from Tolypeutes matacus, assembly GCA_026826555.1. NCBI lineage: Eukaryota > Metazoa > Chordata > Mammalia > Cingulata > Chlamyphoridae > Tolypeutes > Tolypeutes matacus. The sequence goes on along the minus strand of JAKSZT010054325.1, from coordinate 1,088,986 downwards.
AGAATGTGACTCAAATGGTTGGGCGTCCATCTCCCATATGGAAGGACCTGGGTTCGATACCTGGGACCTCCCGGTAAAATAAAGAAAAATATAGAAGATGCACGTGCTGTCAAGACCTGCATGTGGGTGCACCGTCAGGCCCCGTGAGTGGGCGAGCCCCCAGACCCCATGCATGGGTGTGCCACCGGGTCCTGCCCCCAGACCCCATGTGCAGGTGCACTGCCAAGCCCTGTGAGCAAGTGCACCGTCAGGCCCTGCAAGCGGGTGCACCGCCAGGCCCCGTGCATGGGTGCATCGCATGCAGCAAGATGATGATGTAACAGGAGAGTGACACAAGGGATAGCCAAGACAAGATGCTCCAAAAAAACAGGAACTAAGGTGGTGCAGGTGGCAGAATGCCTCTATCTCACATTGGAGGTTCGCAGGATCGAATCCTGGTGAAGACAGGAGGAGAAGGATGAGAAGAGAGGGCAGGAAACAGACAGAGAGAATTGCCCAGCAAATGGACACAAAAAAACCAGCAGAAACAGGGTGTGAATGAAGCCAATAAAATAGCAAAATGCAATTAATAAGAAAATGAAATAATGATAGTTTTAAAAATAAGAAATAAAATGCAGAAAATAAAAAATTAAAAAATTTGGCATAATAAAAAATAATGAAAAAATTTAAAAAATATTTTTGGCATTTTGCCTTTCATCACTGTAATATCTGTTGTCCTGTATGTACAGTGGCATTTTTCCCATTTATTCTCCCAATGTCTTACTTTTTCCATTTTGACTTCAAAGAAGTTTTAGGTCACAGCAAAGTCACGTATAGAATATATGGAACTCCTATATATCCAACATCCTCCCCCTTTCCCCCCTTCCCCTAATAATAACATTTTATATGTGGATGGTACATTTATTACAACTGATGTACAAATATTGAAACATAGCTACCAACCATGGTCAATGGTTTACATTATGGTTTACATTTTGTTTTGTTTTTTTTTTTAAAGATTTTATTTATTTATTCATTTATCCCCCCCCTTGCTGCTTGTGCTCGCTGGGTCAGCTAACCACGCCGCGCGGGCGGGCTTGCCTTCACCAGGAGGCCCTGGGAACCGAACCCGGGGCCTCCCATATGGTAAACGGGAGCCCCACTGATTGAGCCACAGCCGCTTCCCTATGGTTTACATTTTGGACCATACACTTTTATAAATTTTGATGAAACTTAACATGGCCTGTCTCCATCATTGCAAGATCATTTAGAACAATTCCATTGCCCTCAAAATGCCTCCTGTTCCATCTATTTTATTCTTCCCTTCCCCTCCCCTCAGGACCCACAGCAACCACCAGGCTTCACTCTTTGCAGGACCAGATTCATAGTTACTTGCAACAACACTGAGGGCTTGACCCACTAGTCTGTCCTCCACTATTGGGCACCACCCATGGTCTCCAGAGACTCCCGCCCCTCTATTTGAGAACATAGCCAGCCTCCCCAGGATGAGAGTCTAATACCTTCCCAATCATTATGTGGGTCTCCACCCACTGATATAACATACTATGTCAAGATGAACACTCACACACTCCCTAGAAGCCTGCCCCAGGTACGCCCTGTCTTGAATGCCCTCTACATCCAACGCCGTAAACCAGTAACCCTACCTTGCCCAATTGCCAAAAGAGCATTCCCAACATTGTAGTTTCAACCATGTACTCACCAATCCCCAATGTTCACCTCCCTCCTCCGCCAACCCTCCCTGCGGTTCCATGGACAGTCCAACTCCCCTCCACACCCTACCCACCAATTGTTTTCTTTTAGCACTTTAAATATTTCAACCCACTGCCTTCTTGCCTCTGTAGTTCCTAGTGAGAAATCGGCACTTAATCGCATTAGGATTTCCTTGTACATAACATGTTGCTTTACTCTTGCAGCTTTCAGAACTTTCACCTTGTCCTTTGCATTCTACAGTTGTACCAGGATGTGACAGGGTGTATTTTTCTTCATGTTTATCCTGTTTGGTATTCTCTGGGCTTTTTGGATGTGCATATTGACACCTTTTGCTAATTTGGGGAAGTTTTCTGTCATTATTTCTTTCAGAAAAATTTGAATATTCCTTCTGCCCCTTTCTCTTTTTCTTTTCCTTCTGGGACTCCCATAATGCATATAAGTGGTATGTTTGATGATGTCCCAGAGGTCTCTTAGGCGAATTTTACTTTTTATAATTCTTTTCTCTTTTTACTCCATACCCACAGTCATTTCAATTGTCTTGTCTATGAGTTTGCAGATTCTTTCTTCTTCCAACTTCAATCTGCTGTTGAAACTGTCCTGGGAATTTTTCATTTTAGTTATTGTGGTCTTCAATCCCAGTAGTTCTGTTTGATGCCTTTAAAATTTTTCTGTCTTTTTACTGAGATTCTCATATTGTTCATTCATTATTTCCCTGCTATCCTTTAGTTCTTTCTTTGTATTTTCCTTCATCTCCTTGAGCATACTGATCGTTTTTTAAAAGTCTTTGACTGGTATGTCCACAGTTTGGTCTTTTAATTGATGTTTTCTGGATTTTCATCATCTTCCTTTGGATAGGCCATCATTTCCTATTTCTTTGTTTGTCATGTAATCTTTTGTTGCACACTGTATATTTTAATATTTTTAAATGTTAATTCTTGGATTTATTCCCTGAGGTTTCCGTTTCTTGGGTTTGTAACTAGCTGGTGATATGGCAAAGATTTTCTTTAGTGTCAGGAGCAAACCAAGCAAAGCTAAGCAGAAACTCTTTCATTGTCTTTGCAAAATGGCTTTGTGTTACTTGGTGCCCTCCTGTTAGGAAGGTCAGCCCAAGGAGAATGTAAAATACAGGGTCCTCCCGGTCTTTTATGGGCCTGTGTCTTGTCCTGGGTTTGTGCTTGCTAGTAGCCTTAGGAGTTCCTCTGTTTAGAGGAGTTCAAATGCCCCATTTACTTCCCAGAAAACAAAGCTTCTCCTGTCCTGGGTCTTAAAGCAGGTAAGCTTTTGTCCCAGGCCATTCACCTTATTTGTTTCATACACTGCTTTTGTTGTCTCAAACTGCTTTTGTTTGGAGGACAAATTCAGAACAGGAAAGGAATTTCCAAACTTCCATGGGGAGGGATTGGGGAAAGGGCCAGGAAGGATTCCAGGACCTTCTTTCCTGGCTCCCCAAAGCTGTGTTTTCTTGACTTGGCCGCCACCCAGTAAGTGAAGCCCTTCAGTTGTCCTCTGCAGCTCTGAGGAAGTGTACCATCTTTAAGTCTCTTTTGCCACCTTTGTCTGTAGTGGATGGGAGCAATGGCTATTGTCAGAGCCAGGCTCCTAGCAATCCAAAGTAGCTAATCAAAAGCAGTGATCAACGAACCCCCCATCCCCCAGATCTTGGAGAACTGCATATTTATGTCCCTTTCTGGCACCAGCAAGCTATCCTAGGGGCCAGATCCCAATGTGGGCTGCAGTGAGAGTGGGGGATGGGGAATGGTAATCACTATGCTGATAGAGCAATTTACAGGCTATTATTGTAATCTACTAGCCTCTACCTCACACTCTTCTCTGGATGCTGTACAGTTTTCTACTGATGCTGGAGTTTTTAAATAGTTTATCAGACAATTCCTGCCTGTTTAATAGCTGTTCTGGTGGAGGGACCGATTTGTGGAGCTCTTCCTACTCTCAGTCTATCTTTTTTTTTTTTTTTTTTTTTTTTTAGGTATCAGGTCTGGGGATTGAACCTGGAACCTCATACCTCTTATGTGGGAAGCTGGTGCTCAACCACTGAGCCACATCAGCGCCCCTGAGTTGGTTTTTTTGTTTGTTTGCTTGTTGTTTGTTTTTTTATTTTAGGAGGCACCGGGGACTGAACCTGGAACTTCCCTTGTGGGAAGCAGGTGCTCAACTGCTTGAGCCATATCTGCTCCCCTCTCCTTCATTTTTGAAAGACAGTTTTGCCAGATATAGAATTCTTGGTTGACAATTTTTAGCTTTTAGGGCTTTCAGTATTTAATCCTACTGCCTCCTACCATAGTCTCTGATAAGAAATCCCATCCACTACAGACAAAGGTGGCAAAAGAGACTTAAAGATGGTACACTTCCTCAAAGCTGCAGAGAACAACTGAAGGGCTTCACTTACTGGGTGGTGGCCAATTCAAGAAAACACAGCACTTAATCTTATTTAGGCTCCCTTGTATGTGACACATTGCATCTCTCTTTTGGCTTTCAGAATTCTCTCTTTATTTCTGATATTCGACACTTTGATTATAATATGTCATGGTGTGGATCCTATTTGGGTTTATCCTGTTTGGAGTTCATTGAGCATCTTAGATTTATATATTCATGTCTTTTATTAAATCTGGGAAGTTTTCAGCCATCATTTCTTTGTATATTCTCTCTGCCTCTTTCTCTCTTTCTTCTCCTTCTGGGACTCCCATAATGAGTATATTGGTACACCTGATGGTGTCCCAACAGGTTCCTCAGGCTCTGTTCATTTTTCTTCATTCTTTTCTTCCTACTCAGGCTGGATGATTTCAATTGTCTTATCTTCAAGTTCTCTGGTTCTTTTTTCTGCCAGCTCCAATCTGTTGTTGAACTCCTCTAGGGACTTTTTAATTTCTGTTACTCTGGTCTTCAGCTCTGCTTGGTTCCTTTTCATAATTTCCTTTTTTTTTTTTTTTTCTCAATTAAAAGCAAGTGTTTATTTTATATGAAAATAGTTACAGAATGCTGATCACAGGAACAGTTTGCCAGTTGCACTGAGTAATTATTGTTCATATACTATAATGTTACTATTTTACATTTATCTTGTCTACTGCCACTCTTTATTGGTTACTGTTTACGTGAAATATCTTTTTCCAACCTTTCACTTTTAACCTGGTTGCGTCCCTGTGTCTGAGGTGAATCTCTTGTAGATAACATATACACGGTTCATATTTTTTCTTTTATCCATTCTGTCAGTCTATGTCTTTTGATTGGAGAGTTCAATAAATTAACATTCAGTGTTATTACTGTAAAGGCATCAGTTCATCCATTTTGTCCTTTGGCTCTCTGCTGTCATATTGTTCTGTTGTCTGTCTTCTTATCCTTTAGTTTACCCTTCTGAATAATCTTCATTTCTAAACTCTTCTCCAGATCTCTCACCCTTGATTTTTCCTTTAAGGCTGCAGCCCCTCTTCAGTATCTCTTGCAAATCTGGTCTTTTGGTAACATATTCTATCAGTTTTTGTCTGTGGAGGCTTTGAACTCACCTCATTTTTGAAGGACAGCTTTACTGGATTCAGAATTCTTGGCCGGCAGTTTTTCCCTTTCAGTACCTATGTACCTCATACCACTTTCTTCTCTTCTCCATGGTTTCTGATGAGAGGTAGGCACTTAATCTTATCGAGTTCCTCTTGTATGTGATGCTTTTCTTTTCTTTTGCCCCTTTCAGAATCCTCTCTTTATCTCTGATATTTGTCATTCTGAATAGTAGGTGTCTTGGGGTAGGTCTGTTCGGATTTATTCTGTTTGGGGTGCATTGTCCTTCATAAGGGTTAGGATATTTTTGGTCATTATTTCCTCAAATATTCTTTCTTCCTCTTTTTCAATCTCTTCTCCTTCTAGGCACCAATAATGTGAATGTTTATGCATTTTGCATTGTCATTCAGTTCCTTGAAACTCTGTTCCATTTTTTCCATTCTCTTCTCTTTCTGTTCTCCTGTCTTTTCCAGCTCAGATGTTCTGTCTTCAAAGTCACTCATTCTGTCTTCAAACAATTCAAATCTGTTCTATGTGCCTCTAATGTATTTTTAATCCCATCAATTGTATCTTTCATTCCTATAAGGTCTGTTACTTTTCTTTGCAGGCTTTCAAATTGTTCCTTATGCTCTCCCAGTGTCTTCTTAATATCCTTTATTTCATTAGTCATATTTTCTTTAAATTCTTTCAAGTGATTTTAGGAGAGTTGTGTAATTATCACTGATTAAGTGTCTTAAATCTTGTATCTATTCAGGGTATTTACTTTGTTCTTTTGGCTGGGCCATCTCTTCTTCTTTCTTAGTATGGCTTGTAATTTTTTATTGATGTCTAGGCATCTGAATATGTTGGTGAATTTACTCTCTTTGCTAATTTCTCTCTCTTGCCTATTTTTCCCTCCACAGCTCTTTAATATTTGGTTCAACTTATTCTCAGTCTTTAAAATTACCCAGCTTAAGTTTTCAAAATCAGGCCAGGGACTCACTAGTGGGGTGCAGATTTTCTCCCAGTGGTTGGATTCAGAGAGCATGAAGTTTTGTCCATGCAAATTTCCAGACTGGCCAGCAGGTGGTGCTAGTCAGCACACCTTTCCATGGAGGTGTTTCAGTTTCACCTTTCCTGTGTTCCTGTGTTGAATCTCCAGATTGGAGATTCAGAGCGGGCTCTGCTGGTCGAATTCACTGAAGAAAGGTACCCTGACCTCCCCTCCTTTTTCCCTTGAAATAGCTGACAGGGAGGAAGATGTCTGGTCCTCTCTCAGTCGGCTGCAGTGAACTAGGGGTTTTACCCCAGCTTAATATCTTGGGACTGGGGGAGGGGAGCCCCTCCCAGCCACCATGGGGGCTTTGTAACGCGTGTTTGTCATTTTGGCTTCTTTGTCTCTCTGTTCCTCACCCTCCTGGGAATTGTGTAGCACTGTCCTGGTCTGCTGACCCCCAAAGCAGGTCCCTCAGACAGCTTTTGGCTCTTTCTCCATTGTTTTCATGAGAGCATTCGGCTCTGCCTGTTAGTCTGTTGCCATCTTCCCACAATCCTCCCATAATTTCCATCTTTATTAATATTTTCTTTGTTTTCACCTATCCTTTTCCTGATTTTCTTTAGTTCCTTTCTGTGTTTTCCTTTAGCTCTTTAAGCTTATTTAAGACCATTAAAAAATCTTAAGCTTGTATACAGCTAGTGTTATGACAGAGATTTCCTTGAGTGCCAAGAGCTAACAAAAAAAATATAAAGAGAAGGATAAAAAGAAAATACCTTCCCCAGTCATTGCATATTGAGCTGTGTGAGTGCTTTCCTTCAGGGCTTATCCATACAATGATCTTAGAGAATAGCTCAAGGTCAAAGTGTAAGGACCTCCCTGATACTTTTTGCATATTCTTTTCAGTCAGGGGCTTGCACGGGTGGCCCTGGGAATTCCCCTGTTTACATGGATATGAATGTCCCCTCTTTCCTAGGAAATAGTATCCTCATGGTCCCAGGCACTACTCTGTATGTCCTACAGCCAGCAGTCCCTTGCCAGTGGCAGTACAACCTGACTGCTCTCCCACAGTGTTCTGAAGGAGAGCACTGTGAGCTGCTTTCTACACGCAGGACAAATTGGGGGACAGTGAGTCTCTCAGGCTACCACCAGACAGATTGGGCCAGACATGCATGCTCCCATTATGTGCAAAAGGTTACTTTGCTCCCTCTGGAAACAGGACCGCGGACCCACACTGGGAGCATGGTTGGCTCCATACCAAGCCAGTGAGGTGATGGGGCACGGATCAGCCAGGGTGCTACAAGATCCTATTGCTTTATTTATTTATTTACTTTTTATCCACTTAACCCCCCCCCCGCCCCATTTTTGCTGTTTTGTGTCCATTCGCTGGGCAATTCTCTGTGTCTGTTTCCTGCCCTCTCTTCTCATCCTTCTCTTCCTGTCTTCACCGGGATTCGATCCTGGAGACCTCCGATGTGGGAGAGAGGCATCCTACCACCTGTGCCACCTTAGTTCCTGTTTTTTTGGCGTGTCTTGTCTTGGCTCTACCTTGTGTCACTCTCCTGTTATGTCACCATCTTGCTGCGTGGCTTGGCGGGGCCTGGCATACCCGCGCGCGAGGCCTGAGGGTTTGCTCGCTCGCGGGGCCTGATGGCGTGCCCGTGTGCGGGACCTGGGGGCTCACCTGCGTGCCTTCTATATTTTTCATTTTTACTAGGAAGTCCTGGGGATCGAACCCAGGTCCCTCCATATGGGAGACGGATGCCCAACCTGTTGAGCCACATCCGAGAAATGGGAGAGAAAGATGGAAATACACACCAAGACTTGGTGCGGGCCCCTCTAGGCAGAGAAAGCAAGCTCTGCCTTGTGTGATTACCTTTCAGACTGTTAAATTATTCCATCTGCTTGCTAATGATGAAGGGATGGGCCCCAGTGGTTATTGGTCCCTATGGTGGGAGCAGTGGTGAGGCCTGTTTGGAATGTCCAGGGCCAAGGGGACATTCCCGGAAAGAGAACCTGGAACCTCAAGGTTAAACTCAAGGTCCCAGCAAGGTCTTGCAGCCATGTTGTCTGTCAGCCATGTTGTGGGTCTTTTCCTCCATTACCCTGTACTAACCTGCCTCAACTCCCCCCTCAGAGAGTTCACCCCTTATTCTTAGGGGTTGGTGAGGGGCGATGATCATTCTTCTATAGTTATTTCCTGCTGGTTAGGACAGTAGTCCATGCCTGACAGGGCGTAAAACTCTCTGGCTATTCCATTGAGGTTGAGGGAAGATGGGGTCTGACATTGTGGTTGGAACTGGCTGAAATCCCTGTGTGACTAATATCTTGTTTTGGAAGGTTTTTGAAGATATATGGCCCCACTAAAAGGATAAAGAAGATGGTGGTACATGGGCCCCAAAGGGGGGCCAGCTATGACATACTGGACCATGAGAGTGAGAAAGGCCAGGTGCTTCCAGAGGTGTGAATCCTCCTGAAATTGGGGGGCTTCATCTTGCAGGTTTCGAATGCTGTTTAGGACTATTCCAGAGTGATTTATATAGAAACAGCATTTTTCTTGAGAAATAGGCATGTTCCCCGCCCCCCCCCACCCCCATGCTGCTCTTAGCATGTCAAGGGCTCTGTGATTTTGCAGTAGCAGCAAGAGAGTTTGTTTGCTGTTTTAGGACTTCTAAGGCACAGCTAATTTCTTCTATGCTGTTAGTTAGAATAGATAATGGAGTTTGGCATAAATTGCCAATCCCAGTTTTCTATGGTGGTGGTTATGCTTAAGAAAGCTAGCTAAGAGGGGCATGAGAAGAGGCATTGCCCTTTTAGTTGTTGTATAGGGAGAAAATACAGGAATGAAAATACAGGAATAAAGGGTGTCTGGCTTGCCTTCCCCCTACCAATAGGTGTTTGGGCTAGAGTTAGAGGGAATAGCTGGCTTTGACACAGATACTACTTAGCTTTGTCTCCTGAAGAGTTGTTTCAGGCCATCCAATGACTGGCACACATACGTTCCCCTATCAGGTGCTTTTGTTAGGTTGGCACTTTCTTGGGCAGCTAACTTTGCCTTCACTTGGGCTAAGTGCACCCAGCTGGCAATCCCTTTAACTTTAACAGCTGTGGGACTGATCAGAACCACAGAATAAGGGCCTTCCCATTTTGGCTCTAATTGAGAGTGAGACCTGTTCTCCTGCTAGGTTTTGATCAGGACCTGGGTTCCAGGTCCTGGGTTGAGGAAAGGTTGTCCCTGGACCATCTCAAAGGGGCTATGCTGAAGTGGGTCCTTGCTACCTCGTTTGCTGTTTCCCTTCTGGTGAGATGTTTAGCCTTGAAAGAATGGCATGTGGGTTTGCCAGTCCTCCCCAGGGTATGAGTGACAGGTTTTGGAATAAGGGCTAGGAGGGAGACCTGGGTTAAACATGTCTTTCACCTCGTGTGGGTGAAGACTATGAGAGGTCACCCCCAAGTTAATTTGGTGGCCTTTTTTAATTAAAAGGGCTGTTGCCCCCACTGCTCTCAGGCAAGGTGCCTATTCCTTTATCTTACAGGTATATTTATTTACTTAGAAAATGAAGTTTACCAGGACTTTTAACATGTTCAATATCCCTCTGCGTATGATCTAGAATAGGAAAGATATCACTGTAATCATCAGGCACATATCTAGGAGACATATAGGCACAGGACTTAGTACTAATTAAGGCACTACCCAATGCAAAAGTTTCCCTTTGGGCTGCAGTTAATAGATCTAAGCTCCAGGTTTGCAATACCCTATGTGTTATTTCTCCATGGGAGCAGGCCATAACGCCAATTGTGTTTAAGTTCACTCTGGTGATCATTGCTCCACTTGGTATGTCCTTCACACAGCCACCATGCTGCAGCACCGTTAACCCTAGAGAGAAGCTAAGAAAGTAGGCTCCGGTATTCCACGGACCTGGTGCACAGCACCCTTTGGCACTATGAAACAGTACCAATTTGGAGGCAATGTCCATTGTGCATCTGGCCATATCGAGCCATCGCTGGCTGCTGCAGGAGTTTGAAACTGCAATGTACTCTCTATCCACTTCAGGAGCACAACCAGAGATGTAGTAGGCACCTTTATTGTTTTAGGATTAGTAACCAACCTAGCCAACAACTCCAAAGGAGAGGCAACCTGCAGTGTACCGAAGGCCTAGTTTGAATGTTCAAGAGTTTGACAATGCTGAACTTTCTTTTGATTTTTATACACTTTCTAAACACTTCCAATGCTATGTAACTTGTTAGTACTTTGCTTTTTACTTCTATACTTTTACCATGATGATGTTAATTACACAGGTATTTAATTTTAGCAGCATAGGAAAAGTTACTTTCTCAGTTGTTTTATGAAAACTGAAGATTCCCAATGGAATTAAGATTATCTTCCCTTACCACCACTTTAACATGCAGATTGAGGTGGCCTCTGACAGGTTTTCCTGTTATGAAGTTATTTTTTGCTATTAATATCAGTTTAGGTTTCTAATTAATAATGGCTACTTAGAATTAGTCATTCCAAGCTTCAGTTTAGAAGAAATCTCCTTATAATTAGACAGGTTACTTTAAGATAAGCTTATTAAATTAGAGTTAGCAACCAATGAAATTTACTTTATTCATTTAAGAGAGGGCAGATCTACATTTTCTTCTTTAGCTTAATTTCATTAAACACGAACTTATAACTTTCATCATTTTAAAGATTTAATACATATAATGTTAATTTATTTACTTGGTATTCTGTAAACCAAAGAGATAACACCCAAGCTAAATAAATTGAAACCATTATAGTTTATGCAAGGAATGTTCTTTTTCCTTCCTTTACAGGAGGCTAAAACTTTTAAAAAATAAAATTCTAAAACTGAATAATCTTAAAAGCATACTGACTGCTAGGTTCTTGAATATATTACAATTGTTTAATTTGTTTTAATTATAATTTAGAAAAGATCTTTGCATAACTTTCAAGAACTTTCCTTTACTTACTGAAATTTGCTAATAATAGAACTATTAACTACCCTTATTTTAAAATTGTTAAAGGTTTACATTGGGGAATTACAGGACAAATTATGATTCTTAATTCCCCAGCCTAGAAGAGTTTTGATCTGTTACACCTAGCCCCTCCCTCAGAGCTCTTGCAAAGACAAGGCTCTAGGGGCTGAGTAGATCAAAGAGCTCAGGAAAATCTTTTTCCCTTTCTCAATAGTTCCTATATTTAGATTTCTATATGATCTTTCCATCCTGCTTAGCCTAATTTAGACTCTAGGAATATTCATCATATATATAACTGTGTATTTAATTTTTAACAATTTGAATAGAGCTCTTTTAAGAATTTTTATTTGTTAATTTGAAATTACCATCCCAATGTATGAAGATATACACTGAGCAAATAGGCAGACACAAAGAGTTTGATACAGAAACACAACTTAGTAAAGTTACTTAAAACTTTCATTCTTTTACAAAATAAGTTTAACTGTAAGATAACATTTGAAAGATTTCTTTAAAGGCTCTTTTTAATTACTCTAATTTGCACTGTGACCATGCAATTTTGCACAAGAATTTTGTTCCTTAATTATTGGCTTATAACCAAAATGTCCCCAGTGCTTTAATATAATTTTCCTTTGCTTCAGAACTTTGCTTATTGCCCACTTTGACTTTAGCTGACCTTGGATGAACAAGACTAATTCTATGTATACTCACTGAGGCTATTGAAGCCTCAGGGAAACTGGTTTCTCTCAATAACTGCCGCTTTTAGGAACCCCCAACAAGTCAAGGCAGGAGGCCTCCCTCACTTAATCATACTCGGAGATAATTGGACTCAGGCAGCTGCTGGACTGGAAGAGTGTAGCTGGACTGGAAGAGTGGACATTCAACCCCGAGGGTTGAGAATTCCACCAGGCAGCAATTTAGTCCACACTAGGAGCCACGAGAGAAAGCAGGATCACTAATACCAGTGCAAGGACAGGAGACCCTGGTGTCTCAAGTTTGCTTTCCCCTGAGCTACAGGGGGCAGAAGCTGTCATGAAATAACCATAAGCAAAGGCTATGGGTAAGGCTAGACTTGAAGTAACCATAAACAAAGGCAAACTCAGTTCATAATTACCACCACAACAGCTGAAGTTTAAAGGCTAGGTGAACTTTGCTCACAATCAAAGGTGATTTTAGTTTAAGATTACCATCACAATAGCTAAGTTTAGGCTACATCCACCCAGTTATAATAATTTCAGTTACTATTCTGCTGTTTTATAATATAAAGTCATCTATGTAATGATATTAACTCTTAGTTACAGTTTTCTAGTAAGTTTTCACTTAAAAACAATTTGAGCACTTTCATTCATTAAGCAACGAAAACAATTTTATTGGTAACAAATTTGCTAAGCTTTTCTTTTCCCGCTGTTGAATTCCACTTGTGATTTCTTTACGTATCCATTTTAATTGCAAGATGACATTGACATTTGAAGACTCATTTTTTTAAAAGTTACCTTTCACCGTTATCCAATTTGTAACAGGCAAACCCCAAATCTGATTTACGATTTTGTAGGCACGAGCAGACTAACAAAGTTAAAGCAAGCACAGATTAGAACAATAGAGAGAATTTTACACACTTAGCTTAGCTTAGGGAAAGACTTGAATTTAGCATTATCTGGACCCAAAGCTTGCAGTGTCTGTCCTTGGCAGGACCCTCCAGCTTCGTTCCTCCAGGAAAATCCCTGGGCAGCTGCTAGATACGGAGCTAAGGGATCTAGAGAAGCCCTGCCCCTCTGAGACACAAATTGAGGCTGCTCTGGAGGCTGTATTGTTAGTTACTTCCCACAGGGGTAAACCGTGCAAGCCTTTTTTGCAGGAAGGATTGGAGTGTTACAAGTAAATAGGGAGCTAGGAATCTTTTCTTCGTAATTGATGGCACATGAGGAGGTTCCTTATTCTGTAGGGGAGAGGTTTAGTAATTAGAGTGCATTTCCTCATCACTTTAAGACAGGGATGTTATCAACCTATTTTTTTTTTTTTTTTCTGTTCCATAGACCCCTTGTTAAGAACTCCTGCTTTAAGGAGATACGACCATGTGGTTGTGGTCTCCGGCCCTCCCATCTGTCTGCCCTCTCTTCTCTTACAGAGATTTAACTGGAATTCAGGGTCCCATACAGAGCCATACTATGGCCACGTGGTGTGGCAGGAAACGATTAGACTAGGCAGGTTGTGTCAGTTTAAGAGCCGCCCCTTATCCTAGGGGAGGAAAACGTGTTCGTCAGTTTGGGGGCGTCCCATTGCTGTCCTGATGGAAGGGGTTGCTCGCCGAGTCAGTGTCCTGGAAATCGGGAGCCCTGCTTGCTGTCCCATGTTTTGGGAATCGGGAGCTTTGTCTCTGGGCATCCCCAGAGCCTTAGAAGACTTGGGGGTGTCTGGGTCCGGTTCCCGGACTGAAACACCAAAGCCGGGCTTTCCAGCTAGGAATGGGGCTGGCTAAGGACCTTTAAATGCTTTTGCCTACTTTTTGTCTTAGGAGCTGGCTATGAGTGAGCTCACCCCACTTCAATAAAATCCCATTAAAAACTAGAGCCTAATTGTCCTTTGATTTGCCCACAAACACCCTCAGGGACTATCCGCCCACCCCAGACAATCTCCAGAACTCTCCAGGGTGGAGAAGGAGCAAGGCCTTGGGGCACTGCTGAGGGTGGGGCTTAGGCCTGGCTCTAACAAATGCATTTTCAGTTTCTAAGTCATTCTAAAGCATTTCAGACCCAGAATGAGGAAGGCAGTAGTCGGGAGATCAAAGGCACCTTTAATTAAAAGTAGTTAACTAGCCATTCAAGGAAACAATACAACAGGTGATAGCCATTCTGAATTTAGAAAGGGCCTGGTAAACTGCCTGCAGACTCCTGCTGGACTTAGACCATGTGCCCAGTCTGGTCTCAAGGGCAGTTTCACCAGCCACCCAGATTTACCCAGCGTGGCGATTGGAGGAGCCCCTGAGATGAGCCCCTTTCATCTCAGGAGAGGGAACTGGAAGTCTGAGCAGACCGATTTATGTCCTTTGGGAGCTTATCCAGGAACCCCTTAGCCATTAACCCCTTTTAAAACAGAACCAAAAGAGGGCACAGACAGGCCTTAAAACTCACCAGTTTCCGGCGGGGGTCAGGGAGCACGACTCACCTTTCTCTGGGCAATGGCTCGCTAAATTAAGACGGAGAAGTGCTGGATTCCTCTAGGTTCTTGACTATGATGCATAAAAGGATTTATGAACATGCCAATTTAGTCAGGCCAGTAAAAAGAATTTATTTGGGAAATGGGGGAAAGAACAGAGCTTGCTGAGAAACGGGAGAGAAAGAAGGAAATACATACCAAGACTTGGTGTGGGCCCCTCTAGGCAGAGAGGCCTCTTGCTTTGATTCTTTGCATGCTGCTCACAGCTGACTGACCTTGGTGAATCACTGAGCCCCCCCTGGTTCTGGCAGGTGCCTTCCATGTGGATTATGAGAGACTTTTCCGGAAGGGGTTTGGCTTGCAGCCCCACACAGGACAGACACTTGCTTGGCGCCGCTTTCTTTAATCTGAGTCCAGACAAGGTCCTCCTAGAGGAGTGTCCTGGGCCAAGGAGGGCCGGGCCTGGAGAAGGAGAAGGGAGGATGGGTTTTCCCATTTAGCGGGACTGGGGTGGCTTTGCATCTGAGCAAAACATCTGTTGTGCATATGCAACTTCCCCTTATATAATCCCTTTGGGAGAGTGGTTTGGAAAGATTGCTTCTGGTGGGTGAGATGGAAGATGAAGAAGTCCCTGTTCTGCCCTCAGGGAGGGTCCTTAGCTGTGACCTGAGGTGGAAGGGGGCAAAGGCTACTAGGTGGAAGTGAATAGGGACACTGCAGCGGGCTGGGGAGGGTGACAAGGTGCCCATGTGCCAGGGGCTGAGGGGCCTGCTGAGTCCTGCTGTCCTGGATGGGGCCTCCCTATTCCCGGCAGTGTGGCTGTAGGGTGGGGCGGTAACCCTGTAGTCATCAGTGGGATGCTGACAATTGCCCCAAGCAGCTCTGCTTCTCTGGTGCTTCTCCAGCCACCTGGAACCCTCCTAAGACCTCTAAGAGGCAGAGATTATCCTCTCATTTTACAGCTGGGAAGAGCAAGGTCCAGCAAGCAGGAAGGGCTTGGTGGTGCTGGAGGGGTTGGTTTAGCAACCCAGGCACCTCCTGCCAGTCCAGTCCCCCGGGGCAGGGTAGAAGGGCCTGCTGCTGGCCTTCCCTGTGCTGAGGGCTGTGAAGAGCCCTGGGAACGTCTCGAACAGCAGTGCTTCGTAGACTTCCATGTGTATCGAAATACCTGGAGCCTTCCTAAAATGTAGTGGGGCAGGGCCTGGGACTCAGCATCTTTAACAAGCTCTGTTGCCTTCAGCTTCTGGCTGCCTCTGGCTTTCTGTCTGCTCCTGTGACTTTCTGTCTCCTGAGTTCCATTGATTTCAGCTTCTGGCTTCCAGGGCTTTCTCTCTGTGCTCCTGTGTCTTTTTCTCCCTGTGTTCATCCCATTTATAAAGGACTCCAGTAAGAGGATTAAAACCCACCCTGCGTCATGCCTAATTGAAGTCATCTGATCAAAGGTTCCCACCTACAATAGATTCACACCCATGGGAATGGACCAGTTCAAGCACATGATTTTCTGGGGGTACATACAGTCTCAATGTACCACAGCAGGTATTCCCAGGGTGGCCTCTTTGAGGAAGACACATGTTGGCTGGACTGGAATGATAGGGGGGACCCATTCGAGGGGTTGGCCTGGACAGGGCATCACTGGCGGCCAGGCAGGCAGACCTCAGACTCTAGACATTCAGGACACACTCAAGAGGCCGTAGGGGCATTGTGGCAAACTCACCTGCCCTGAGAGCATGCTCTGCCTCCATGCTGTCCTATTCTGCCCTGGCTTGCACCCCAGGGCGAGGTGGGGAGGAAAGGAAGGAGCCTTGACTCGCAGGGTTACTGGGCACAAGGTCCTGCCCTGTAGCAGCACTTTGGTGTTTCATTCTCCCAGCCTCCCACTCATTTTACCAAGGGGAAACTGAGGCCTGGTGAGCTGGCACAGCTGGAAGTGGTAGGGCCGGGGTTCGGAGAGACCCCAGCTCTCTGCAGCATCTTGAGTGCCCAGATTGCAGGCTCGAGAGGCCAACTAGGAAGCTGTGGACAGCCCTTAGGCTGCAGTCAAAGGTCAGGCTGCGGTCACTGTCTTCAGGAGAGCAGGTGTCTGCAGACATATGACTGGGGGCAACTTTGGGGACCTCCCTGAGCTATGTTACACTGGCAAGAGAGTGACCTGGGCCACCCCCAAAGAGCTGGCCTTTTTTCCAGCTGTCCCCTAGTGGTCCTAGGCCTATAACTGCTGGAGGCAGAAGGCAGTGAGGTTGGGGCTGCGGGTTGGGGTTGTGTTTCCTGCTCAACCCTCAGGAAGCATGGAGGTTGCTAACTGGCTGTTAATAGAAGAACCCTGAGCTCTCTTGGTATTTGTGCCTCTCTGCTGAACTGGGCTGTCTCCTGGTGACTTGTGTGGAGCCGTGGCTGGTGCTGGGAGGTGAGGCAGCTGCCCTGGAGCAGAGGGGACCCAGGGGCTCTCCTGCCCGCTCTGCCCTGGCCCTCCTTATACCGTTCCCTGAGTCCCCAGGATCTTACCTGTGTCTGGCCCACCCTCTTCTAGAAGGATGGATGGATGATGAGCCCATGGGGGCAAGTCAAGGCCAGGAACGGTGCTCCTAAGGGCTTCCAGAGAGTGCTGGGCCCTGGCCTGGCCTGTATCTCAGGGCCTCTGGATAGGACCAGAAGCCATGGGAGCTTGCTTGGAGGCCCTGAGGAGGGAGGTGGAGGATCTAGGAGCCTGCAGCAGGGCAGGGGCCTTAGCAGCCCACGCCCACCAGCCCAGCACCCATATGTGGTCTGAAGCTTACCCAGAAAGCCACGGAGGGTGTTAGGATGCATCTGCTGGGCTCCCACCTCCAGGAGGGGGCACTGGGAGGTCTCAGGCCTGGATTCCACCTCTTCTCTGCCCCCTGCACATCATATGGGGAGAAATCATTTAGTGAATACATTTGGAAAGGATTCCTCCCAAAGTATTTGCCTTGAAAACAAAACAAAAAACGAGGGCACATGTTGCGGCCTAGGATGGTGGGGGCGGTTATCACATCACAGGGAAATCCCCGCGGCCCCTCGCCCACCTGCCTGCTGGCTCCGGGAGCGGTGGCGGCTGTCCTGTGCCTGTCCCTTGCCTACCTGTCGGGCAACGCAGCTCTCCTGCCAGCTGGCGTCCTCAACCTATCCAGGTGGCGTTTCAAGTGCTCTCTCTTGGCGCCGCCGAGATCTGCAGGCTCCCTGAGGCCTGGTACCTTCCTGGCATCCCCTCAGATTTCTCCTGCTGCTGAGACAACCCATGTCAGACAGCTCCTAGCCCCTGTCTTCCCCACCTCCAAGCAAGTAACCTCAATGTTTAATCAACAGTAGAGAAATCAGAGCTGCAGAATTCTCCATATAAATACTCATTTTTTTTCATCTTTTCAAATTTTATTTTTAAAGAAGCTTTAGATTACGTAAATGTTACGTCAAAAATATAGGGGATTCTCGAATATACCTGACCTCTCCCCCTAAATACTCATTTTGCACTTGCTCTTGTGCATGCTAATTTTTGGGGTCCTGCCCACACCAGAAGGCAGTGAGCTTGGCCTACTGTGGGCTCAGTGACTTTGAGAAGGAAGCCTTGCATCTTTCTTCCAAAAGGGAAACAGCGGTTCCGGAAGGTGATGCGACATTCCCACATTTATTGTGCCAGGTGCCAGTCTGGTGCTGAGGATTCAGCAAGGAAAACTACTCGCATGAGATCATTCACTCAAAGGGCAGACAGTGACCCAATAAAGAACTCACATGTTGATTATTGGGAAATGGTGTTAAGAAAAAAATAGAACAGGATAGTCGAGGAGGGGGTGATGGGGAAGGGGCACTTTGAGCCAAGGTCTTTCTGAGAAGGAGGCATTTGAGTTGAGACCTGACTTCTTGGAACAAGGTTGTTCCAGGTGGAAGGAGCAGCAGGTGCAAAGGCCCTGCGGCAGAAACCAAGTCGAAGTGTGCCAAGGACAGAAAGTAGGTCTCTGCGGTGAAACTCCGAGTGAAGGAGAAGTCAGAGGAGACAGCGGTCATCGTCACGAAGCAGGAAGGTGCCAGAGGGTTTCAGGCAGGTGGGTGAGAGGATCTGAGTCATGTTTTAGAGATTCTGCTGGGCGGCCGTGTGGAGAATGGGTAGGACGGGGTCACACAGGTTCTGTTTGCTCTGGCTCCTGGCCTGACGAGTTCCCATTGCACCATCAGCAAGTCAGGCACGTGAGGTGAGATGGGATGGGGTACGGAACTGGGCTTCTTAAGCTGTCCAACACTTGTGGGCTGTCCTTGCATGACAAGCAGTGGCCGTTGGGAGGGCCGGCTGGCCCTGTGTGTCTCCAGGCCAAGACTCTGTGGGCAGCAATGCTCTTAAAATGTTTCTGCTGGGGTGGGGTGGCAGTGTGGTACCCTGTGTTTGACAGGGCAGGGGTCTGGACTGGGGTCAGGCTGGCTGGTCGCTGTGTCATCGCTGGCTTCTCATCAGGCATCCCTGGTGTGTGCTCACTCTCTGCTAGGTGCTGGGATCATTTCCTGGGACTCAGGCCCAGGGGAGCTGACACTCCCAAGGTGGGCCTCTCAATCTGTCCCTCAACCAGCAGTTGACTAACCTCTGATCTCTTCTAGTTCCTTGGGCCCTGGCTCCTCTCATGCCCTTCTTTCCTCTGAACCCCTCACTCAAGCAGCCGTCAGAGCCCTTGGTGCTGTAGGAAACCACCTTGCAGATTTGCTTTCTTCCGGGGTGTCACTTTCTAAGGGGTGTGTTCATCTGCATTCTCTGTCAGCACAGGGCTTGGCACTAGAGGTTAGAGTTTCAGCGAGGGGGAGTGGATAGAGCAGGGAACCTCCTTCCCTCCCCCATTGCCCAGGGCACCTACCTACCTTCCCTTCAGGAAAACAGGCTGCAGGGGCCCTCTCTGGGATCTCTTCCTCCTCAGGGGCTGCGCTGGCTGGGAGAGTCTGTGCCGAGTCCCTGGGGGTATGTAAATGTGTGTGGAGTGAGTGTGTATTGTGCTGTTAATGAGTGCCTGTGTTTGAGTGGTGTGTGTGTGTGTCCATGTGATTGTATGTGCAAGGTTGTGTCTGAGTGGTGAGAGAGTGTGCTTGTGTGTGTCCACATATGTGTGTTTGTTTCAGTGGTGTGTGAGTGTGTATCTATGTGTATATCTATATGACTCTGTGTTTTGGTGGTGTCTATGTGTGTTTGTTCATGTGAGTGTCCATGTGAATATGTATGTTTATGTGTGTGTGTGTTTGAGGGTGTGTGTGTATGTGCGTGTGAGGGTGTGTCAGTGTGTGAGTGGGGTGTGTGCACATCTGTGTCTGTGTGTATTGTGTGTACATTTCTATGTGTGTATTTCTGAATGTGAGTAGGTATTTGTACGTGTGTATTTTTGTGTAGGTATGTAACATGTGTTTGTGTGAATGTGTGTGTATTTCTATGTGTGTATGTCTGTGTGTGTCTTCTAAGTCACCAGGCAGGGCTCTCTCCCACACAAATCCAGTTTTCCCCTGGTGTCCCGCATCCGGGCAGCCTGCTCTTGCCCTCGTCGGACAGTTCCACTGCTCCTTCCACACATGGTCTCTGACCTCAGATCACAGGCGGAACTGGGAGTCGTCCGTGTCGTGTCGTGTCTGTCTCCCCCCTCCCCCCGCTTACTCCGAGGCCCCAGCCAGCTGCTGCCTGACGTCAGGGCTAACTCCAAAAGGGGATCGATCCCTCTTCAGCCCTCATCCCAGGGGCCCCTGGCCACCAGGGTCGGCCCAGGACTTTCAGAGCAGGTTCTTTTCTTTTTTTTAAAAAAAAACTTCTAATTTCAAGTAATTCATCTACTTTCACTATGTTTTAATCACCCAGTCATAAGGATCTGTTCTTTTAAAAACTGCAGCCATGCAAAAGCCCTGGATGGCCCTGCCCCGCTGGCCTCTTGGCTCCTACAACCTGAATGAATGGGTGCATTTAAAAAATACCCTTCTAGACTCTTTCCTATGTGCTTACATGTACTTGTGTATATGTAGAGAAAATATATAGTATAGTTTGTGTATTTCTCCTTTTCCTCCAAAAAATTACATACATATGTTTAAAGTACATACTGTAATTACCATCCTCTCATTTGCATTTTCCACTCAAGCGTATACTCTAGATACATGTTCTAGATGCCTAGGATGCTGAAAGCAATATACCAGAAATGGGTTGGATTTTACAATGAGAATTTATTGTCTTATGAGCTTATAGTTCTGAAGCCAGGAAAATGTCCAAATCAAGGAAGGCACCATCAAGGTGATGCTTTCTCCCTGAAGACCAGCTGCCAATGATCCTGGACTCTTCTGTCACATGGCAAGGCACATGGCAAAGTCTGCTGGTCTCTGCCTTCTTTTCTGGGTTCCGTTGCTTCCAGCTTCTTATTTCTGTGACTCTCTTTTATCTCTCTGAATTACATTTTTTTTATAAAGGACTCCAGGAAGAAGATTGAGACACACCTGAATGAGATGGGTCACATTTTAACTTAAAATCCTACTCACCAAAAGATCCTACTTACAATGAGTCCACTCCTACAGGAATGGCTTAACTTTATGAACATATGTTTCTGGGGTCCATATAGCTTCAAACCATCACAAGACCCATCCATGATGATGTATAGAGACTGAGTTATTTTATAGACCCCTGCCCAGCATAGCACTATATGAACACCTCATGGAATATTTAACAGGTACCCTACGGCTGGGTACCTGGGTCATTTCCAGTTTTTTGCCATCAAAAAGAAGCAAAGTAAATCTGACCCTTGGTGCTCTGTTGTGAGGTTGGTGCCTGTAGGGAAAATATATGGAAAATTGCTGGAACAGAGCCATGGGCATCTTTAATTATCAGTGTTAAGTGTAGGGGCGGGTTCCATGAGTGTAAGGATTTTGGACACTGACAGGGACGTGGACTGGCCCTCCTGTCCATCTCCAGATTCTCCCACAGCCACATTACCTGCAGCCCTCCTCCCTTCTTTCTAGACCTGAAGTTGTGTCTGTGGAAGGAGGAGGGGGCATTAGAGTTGGGCACTGAAGGTTGAGTAGGAGTTTGCCGAGTGGCGACGAGGTTCATAGCCAGAGAGTGATTAGGACTCAAGGGGCAGAGGCCAAGCATGTGGGCCCTGGGGGTGAACTGAAGGAGACTTGGCTCTGCCATTCAGTGGTTCACAGTCTCTGCCCCTCTTTAGGATACTCATGAAGCTCAAAGCGCGGCCCACTTGTGGGCATGAGCTGTATTCTGTCTCCCTTGCCTTCCTCAGGCCAGCTCTCAAAAAAGCCAATGAGTGGTCACAGTAGGATTCCAGGGACATCCTCAGCTCTGCTCTGGCTTGTCCCAAATTAGAGTCGGCACCACCATCCTCACACCACGCCTCATACCACCAGTTGACACTCACCTTGGGGGCGATGTCTTACTGCCGAGATGCACGGTTGGAGTTCTCTGGGGACACACACTGGGTTCTGGCCACGTTTGCTGTCTGCAGAGCCTCCACCAGTCTCAGTGTCCTGTCTTGGTGCCACAGGCACCTGCCCAGCATGGCTCCACATTCCATGCCTCCTGCTGATGGAAGGATGGAGATGCCATCTGAAACACTGGAGCCCAAAACATTTACCCTGTGGCTTGAAGGCTGTCCCTGGTTTTATGTACACGCTGCAGTTTTTGACAAGTGTCCTGAGAACCATGGCCTTCGGTGCCTCAATGGGTGCCTGGAGCCAAGAACAGGTGTCTCACCTCCTGCAAACTTGACTCCTGTTGCCACCTACTCCTGGGGATCCGGGACATGTTCTTGATAATGTGAGAGTTGGTGGGGGCTGGGATTGGGGTAAGGGTGTGATAGTTGGAGATTGTGTGTACCTCAGAAAATCATTTCTTAAAGCTGGTCCATTCCTGTGGGTGTGAACCTGTTGTGGGTGGGACCTTTTGATTAGGTGACTTCAATTAAGGCCTTTTGATGAGATTTGCTTCAATTAAGCCATGGCCCAGGGTGGGTCTTAATCCTTTTACTGGAGTCTTTTCTAAATGGGATGAATACAGAGAGAAAGAGAGAGAAAGCCATGGAAGCCAGAAGCTGAAAGAAGCTGAATTGAAGGGAGAGACCAGCAGTCGCTGCCATGTGCCTTGCCATGTGATAGAGGAGTTCAGGATCACTGGCACCTGGTCTTCAGGGAGAAAGTATTGCCTGGTGATGCCTTGATTTTGGACATTTTCATGATCTCAGAACTGTAAGCTAATATATCCCCATTGTAAAAGCCAACCCATTTCTGGTATACTGCAATTTAGCAGCCCAGCAGACCAAAACAGGGTGCAAGGTAGGAGATGTGGCAGACACATCTGTGACCCAGTGCTGCTATAGAATTGAGAAATGTCACTTCCTTCACTTTTCTGAGCCTCAGTCTCCTCAGCTGTAAATTGGGGCCAGTCACCTCATAGTGAGGATGAAATGAGATGATGGAATTGAAAGTTCTGGGCACAGCATCTGGCACCTGAGAGGCTCAGTGAGTGGGTGGCAGGAATATGAGTTAGGAGTGGGGCCTCTTAGGCCTGATACCCAGTTTTCTAATCGTGGTTCTGCTGTTTACAAGCTGTGGTCTAGGGCACCTCCCTGCCTCAGTGTCCTCATCTGTGAAATAGTGCTCATTTATAAAGCCTGTCTCAGGGCTGTTGTGAGTGGGAAACTGTGATGTGGGCACAGAGGCTGGCACTTAAGGTCAAGGAATGCCAAGAGTTACTCGACCTTATTATCTCTTGTAAGCCAAGCTCTCTGGGGGTATGCTCCTCATCTAGCTGGGTCTTGGTCACCCCTGATTTCTGGCCATTTGGAGGGCGCCTTCTCTCAGGGTCATGCAGAGAAAAGCATTTTAGCCTTCTAGCTCATCCTAGGTGGCAGCCAGACCCCTCCACCTGCCAGGAGATGATGCTCGTCAGACTTCTCTCTTCCAGACAGTGATGGTGGTCAGACCTTTCTCCCTGCTGGGAGGTGATGGCAATCAGACCTCTCTCTCCTCCAGGAAGTGATGGTGGTCAGACTTCTCTCCTCCAGGAGGTGATGGTGGTCAGACCTCTCTAC